>QZCP01000129.1:15375-106407 GCA_003956705.1 Brevipalpus yothersi
GAACGAAGAGGAATCTTCAATCGAATAAAATCGATAATGATCATCACATGTACATTTGGAAGAAAGGAGGAGTTACAATTGTTGAAAGTATAAGAGAGGGCGGACAAACGAATTGATTGCGAAATTCAATAAGAATAATAATCGATTATTATTGTATTGACATTATGCGTAGACATACTGTACACACTAACTCATGTAAGTGGAAATAGTTTAGACTATCATTAGGGTTTGAATGGAAAATCAATTTTCGTCATTCGAATTGCCTTGACCACATATTTCAGGTAATGAATGGTGTTCTAATCGAATTAATTCGTGATAAGACGATTGTCAGGTGGAGAATAAGTCTTCTGATTTGAATATATGCACCACAATTGAAATTGAAGTTTGATTTTCGTTCATGTCTCGACATCCATTATGATTCGAGTTGTATCAGTGATCTTTTGTCAAATTCTTTTTTTTCGAGAGAGAAGGGAAATTCTAGCTGAGTAATTTTGATTTGTCTTTCGTTTCCAAATCAATGTTATTGACCTGACTCCAGACGATTTTGAGCCTGAATTGTTCATTTATTTATTACAATTATTTTCGGATTTTTCGCACAATTTGTGTCAAGCTATCTCATAAGAAATGTATAAGTTTCCTCCATTGACTGTATGATATTTTCAATCTCCCGGAAGATATTCTGAGTTTCCCACAGAATGCATCCATAAGCTCAATGGAAGGTTGTTCAGATGATTGGATATTCTATGAATAATCCAAGAAAATCCATCACCATAGCAAGGGATTTATCCAAAAATGTTACCGCATCATCACCATGTCTTATCTTGTCTCGAAAATGGGATGCATGAAAAGGGTTATCATCACAGGATAGAAATAGACTCAAAATCTGGGTAAACCTATTCAACACACACACTCACACACACAGGTATAGTCCTTACAGTCCAGATAGCGAAATTGGGTGAACACAGATTTGTTCCTTTTTTTCGCTTCCTTTTCATATCAGTAATATTGACTTTTTCACCATCAATCCCATAGGAAACTGTGATGCTAGAGTTTCTTCTTCCTTCTCTCTCTCTCTCTCTCTCTCTTCCTTTCTTTCTTTTCCTCTCTTTCTATTCACATTGAATGTATGTGAGTGTGTAGATGTGTTCATAGCAATCGATATAAGAAAGCGTGAGAGAAAGAGAGATTGTTGAGAATGCTCTCAACTTGTACCACTTATACGTTAGAAGTACTCACAAGCCCTTGTGGCCCATCTATCTACAGTATATCTGTTCTACTTACCTCGGAAGCATAATATCGACCATCTATTGCATGCTCGGTACCCTTATTAGGCTCACAGCCCCAATGTGCATGGAATTGTTTCAATTGATATCTTTTTTGGCCTTGCAATACTGTTGGAAACGAAGAAAGAGAAGGAAGAAGAAAAAGTGAAAAGAGGTGAATAAAATTGAAATGAATGAATGAATGAGAATGATACACAATAAGCGGATTCAAGGATTTTCTTCCCTAGAAATAACAGTAAGTCAACTTTGTCTCCAAAGGCTATGGATTTGCAAAGCAATTGCTCATTTACATACACACACACACCAACATCTATGCAAGTAGTGAGTGAACATTTGATGGGAATTTGACTCGCAAAAAAAGCATTCACTGGGCAAAGTGAAGAGAGAAAGAGAAAGAAAAAAAAGGAACAAGTAAAAAAAGCAATGAAGAGGAAAGAGAGAGAGAGAGAGAGAGAGAGAGAGAGAGAGAGAGAGAGAGAGAGAGATAAAAAAGGGTGAAGCGAAATATTTACAAAAAATGATGAGAAAATAAATCGATCATGTGAAAAGTTCAAAGTTGGCAAAAGCCATATATTATGGAGAGAGAGAGGACGCGTGGAAGTAGAACGGAATAGAGAATTCGATTTCGATCTCGTATTTCGACTCAATTGACTTTTTTTTATGCATGAATTTTAGGCAAAATCCACGGGAATCCAGAGCGCCAAGAATCAGAGTGTATACTGTAGATATATTGCATGGATATATTGGAAAGTAATGAACAACTCTCTCATTCTCTTCAAACTCAATATTGATTTTCTGTTATGTCTCTGGTTTTTTTCTTCTTTCTCTCACACCTAATACTATATATCTTGTTAGCTTCTCCTAGGTACAATCGACTATTTATGAATTCATTTTCTCTCTTCCTCTCTTTCCACTGACTGTACACATCATCCGCCTTGATTCATTCTATAATGATTTTTCTCGTCAACTATCTTATTCTATTCCTTTCCTTTGGCAAAAAATCATGAATTCATTATTCCTATTGCCAAATAGGTGAAAGGGTTTAATTTATTCTTACGCTCTGATGGTTCTTTATGTTGATTGTTCATTTTTCATGGAGACAAGAAGAAATGAATATTTCTCAGGTGACTTATAAACTTCCATGAAAATTAGCATCAATAAAGGGTAGAAAGAAAATTAAACCTTGGAAAATGGAGAAGAGAAAAAAAGAAATCCTTGATTGTCAAGCGGAACAGAATGGAAAACAAGAAAATTCAGGACAAATGTGGGAAGTAAGGAAAATTAACTATGGAAAATTTTTTTTTCAATTCCTTTTTTTCACCTAGAATAGTGCATGCATGTGTGTGTGTGTGTTGTGTATCCATTTTTATGATGAATATCACAGGAAAAACAAAAAATTCGAGGCATGAAAAGAGGTGTGGGTGTATGTGAGTGTGTGTGTGAGATATCATCATTATCATTACACTCGAGTTTCAATTATTTTTCCATTATATCCAAAATAAACAAATCATTACACAAGTATCCGTATGATTAAAGCTCAATTGTGTGTGTGTTTAAGTTACTTTGATGCTGATAAAAAAATATGATGAAGGACTTGTTTTCGAAAACTCTGATTAAATATGATATCTTCTCGTCTGGATTGTATTTAACTAGTATGAATTTTTTTTTCCTCGAATCAATTGGAAAATTATGGTGTGAAAAAATTTTTTTCCGAGCGCAAAAGTCCGAGTAAGAATGAGTCAGCCAGATGACAAATTTTCAGCTGTACATCACTTTTCCTGGTGATGGGTATCATTTCCTCTGTTTCCGAAAAAAAAGAGAAAAAGGCTCATGATTAACTTACCACACTTTTCATCTACTGGCGAAGGAATTGAGACCATCCATGCTTCACCAGTGTTGGTGAGTTCAGCTTTCTCGATCTTTTGCGGATATTTCCATACATATTTGTTGACCACATCTTTTGGTACACATTTGAGGCAAGAATTTTTGATTATATTGATAGGAGATTGTCTTTCACCAGTCAAAAGTGGAACATCACATAAGGCACAATTCGAAATATCGTTATTATTATTTTTTTCATTATTATTTGTATCAAATTCGCTTACAATAACATCATTTTTATTAGAACTCATTTTCGAAAGTATGTGTGTGTGTGTGAGAGAGAGAAAGAGAACGAGAGCGAGAGAGAGAGACAAGAGAAAGAGTGATAAAACGGACCACTTACAAAGTATATATATATATATAAACGCTGCTTTAATTCACAGAGGGAAAAAATTTTTCAACATATGATGATGGTGATATATACATTTACACATGTACACACACTACACCACACATCAACATCTACTACTTACTTTATGGCAGCAAAAGCTAGAATACCGACAAGGACCATGATTTTTTTGTGTATATATATATACTTTCTCTCTCTCTCCTCTCTCTCCTCTCTCTTTCTCTCTCTTACTCTTTCTCTTTCTCTTAGTCTCTTCTCTTACTCTTTCTCATGCTCTCTCTCTCTCTTCTCTCTCTCTCTTCTCTCTCTGTCTTCTCTCTCTTTTCTCTCTCTTCTCTTTCTCATGCTCTCTCTCTCCAAAAAATACTGGAGCATGTACACCAATCCCTTTAAACAGACAACACACACACACACACGTATCTTACGCAATCAGTAACATTGAATCGTGCGCCTTTTTTTGATTGGCTGCCACCACAAACACAGGCGATAGTGGCGCTTCACAAGTAGCGCCACAGTCGTATTGTTTACCATTATCCAGTAGCGACACCTATAAGTGTAGGATGTATACTAGATTGGCGAGCTTTTTGCTGCTCATTGCAAGGAAGAAGCAAAAATCAATTGAACACATCTTCTCGATCATCTTGACTCTCTCTTCACTTGTGGCTTGGCTTTTCATGTATGTATCATCATTCATCCGAAAACGACCTCGCCTCTCTTCTTTCTCTATCTTGTTGGTTTTTTTTGTTGGTGAATAAAATGTTTGTTTAAAATATAAATCGCCATTTTTTTCCGGACTCGACCATTATCATCATCTTTGACATCGTTCCATAATTAGATAGTTTTCACCATCAAATTCAATCATTGATCGATTGATACCATTTTCTCTCTTTGTTTGTTGGTGTTGTGTGTGTAAGTGTATATGATATGTACACATAACGTGTATTGGATCGGCTTGGTGAAACATTGAGCCACTTAATGACTTTTTGTTTGTTCGTAAACTGTAAATTGTAATTGTGTGTGTGTGTGTATATGTGGACTGATCATTGAGTCAATCGACCGATCAATCAATCAATCATGGATGGTAATGTACCTGTATTAAAGATTATTATGGTCGGTACCGGTGGTGTAGGCAAATCGGCATTGACATTACAATTTATGTATGATGAATTTGTGGAAAATTATGAGCCTACCAAAGCTGATTCATATCGTAAACAAGTGCGTATTGATGGCTTTATTGATTATCATCAAATGACCAAGCGAAGTGGTGATAATGAAGTTATGGTTGATATACTGGATACTGCTGGACAAGAAGATTACGCTGCCATAAGAGATAATTATTTTCGAAGTGGTGAAGGATTTTTATGTGTTTTCTCGATCACCGAAGCGGAAAGTTATGCTGCTATACGAGATTTTCGTGAACAAATATTGAGAGTTAAAGGTGATGATGTCAACATACCCTTCCTTTTAGTTGGTAATAAAGCGGATCTCGAAGAGAGGCGAGTAGTAAGCAAGGAAGAAGCTCAAAAGTTGGCTGACTCATGGAATGTGCCTTATATTGAAACAAGTGCGAAAACAAGAATGAATGTTGATACAATATTCAATCATTTATTGAAGGACATCTACACAAAAAAGATAGCCGATGCTCAAACTAGTAATGGTACTAAAGCGAAGAAACCCAAAAAGAGGAAGAAAACAAAGTGTTCACTTGTTTGATATACCCAAAATTTGCTTCACACAAAATGTTTCGGAAAATTTTGGATTCCAAAAAGAGGAGAAAAGAAAAAAGAGATAGGGAAAGAGAGGGAGGAAGAGAGAGAGATGAAAAAGAGGGAGAGAGAGATGAATTTCTTCGTCCAGTTGAGTGTGTGTTTCCTAGTTTGCTAACACATGCCACTTTCTCGGTTTTTTGCCACTTATATATTGTATCTTGTGTCCATCAATACAAATCTTTTTCATCATGATTTGCAACTCTTCCAATACTTGTCTACCACTTCTTGTGTGTACGAACATGATGTTGTATTTTTGGAATTTTGTTTATCTCCATCCGTTGATCGGCCACCACCTCGAGGACTACAATTTTCGGGCTTATACGGTGGCGATATAACAACATCTTTGTTGACAATTATATTTTTACCTTCCCAGGTGACCGCATTTGACATAGTTCGCGTTAGATGTAGAAATACTTGGAAACCATCATCAGTAACACCCGCTTGAAAAGCTTCCACAAGGCGTCGACGTTCATCGATTGCTTTTCGCTTGCGTTCTTCAATTTTTCTTGTATTAACAAACGGTATTAACGGCATATTTGGATCCTCTTTTTTAGGCTCTTTTTTCACATCAATATCGGTCACATTGTGTAGATTAAGAAAATGTACATCACTATGTGTACCATTTGATGATGGACACTTGATGCCAAGCACTCGCCGGCCACTTTCGAATGCGATCACTTCACCTTCATACGATTTACCATGACATGAGGTGAGTGTTACCGATGAGCCGAGAGCAAATATTGGATCATCATCTTCCTTAATCATTGTTTTGACGAAAATTTCATATAATTCCTATATTAATAATACTAATATAATATCAAATTAATAATAATAATAATAATAATAATAAGGGTGACCAGATGAGAGAGAAACAGACACACACACTTGGACAGCGTCTCAGACACACTAGACAAGAGGGACTGTATATTTTTCTTGCAGATCACGATGGACAGTGAAACACAAATGCAATTTACAAAAATTTGATTAGAACACACATACACACACAGACGGTATCAATTGGGCGAATGTGATTGATAATTCGATGAATCAATCAATTGTGTATCAATTGTCAGAATTGGTTGAAGCAATGAATTAATATTATTATTATCATTTCATGGGAAAAATTTTGCTCAAATCAGTTAAGTGAAGACATGAGTTTAGTGTGTTTCGATTGTGCTGCTATCTGATGGCTGTTACTATGGCTACTGATGTGTCAACTTTGTGCATGTTAAAACTGAACTCGAAACGAAAAAAAGTTGAAAATCGAATGCTAATCAGAAAAGGAAGATCGTTGCGTAACGGTAAATGTGATCCATGCTTAATTGAAGAGTAAGTGTTACTGTGTTTGATCATGATAATGTCTATCGAATCAATATTAGATTATTGATAAGGTACTATTGTTTTGGGAAAATGAGAAGAGATAAAAGAGAGAGAGAGACGGATGAAGAGTGTGTCAGAAATTATTACAATTTAATTGTTTGTTTCTATCCCAAAATGGGTAGAATGAAATCTCAGTATCTTACAGGAACCGCAATTTTTTCCGTATGTTTCATTACAAGTTTTCATAATTTATATTTATATATTTATATATATATATATAGGTGGATAAATTATGGATGGGAGGGGGAGGATGAAAATATTCAAATGTTCATTGAATATAATCATGTTTCGATTTTTTCCATTTTTTTAAATAAGCGATCAAGGATGAGTATTACAAGCATCAATGTGGGCATGTATGTTTGTCTCTCGGTTCATGGTAATCAAAACTGAATCATGCTAATGAGATGGCAGGGAACTGGACGCGAGCTATGATGAGCGAATCAATTTTAATTGAAGAATGATGAGGCTTTGGCTGTGGGGAAGGTGAAAACGTTTCACCATTTGTGGATTCATCATGTCAGGTACCATTGAATAGATCAGCTAAAATCGATGGTGAAGCTGATATCTTGCTAGTTGGACATGATGGAGGCGTTAATATGCCAAAAGATGGTGCAAATGGTGGTGATGACGTTTGGGATGAGAGATCTGTTTCAGATAACACAAGAAACGTGAATTAGCAAAACATGATAAAATTAGAATTCAATTGAATGAAATGGAAAAAATCAAACAATGAGCGAAAATCTGAAAGTTCATTTTTTCGCTAAAAAATAGATTTTAGCTTCTGAAGAAGAAACATTTTAGCAATTCAGCATCTCAACTTCGCCTCTGTAGCCTTCAATCAATCGTTTCTAATGCTCGAAATACTATTTTACCTGATGAAAAAAGTGAATCTTTTGCTGGTGAATTCAGGAACAATGAATCTGGCTTGGAAACAAATCCATTAACCATACTGTTTGCACTCATTGAATCACCACTAGTTGATTTAATGAAATCAGGCCTCTGTGGACGATTAGACTTGATGCTATTGATCAATTTATCTTCCACATCTTTCATCGAGCCATTTTGAATGAATTTTCCAATTATTTCTACAATCTTCTCCTGATTAGATTCCATACAAGCTATCCGATCCACTAACAATTGAAGCTTATCTTCCAGTGAATGTAGAACATCCATCAATCGATCACTTTGACTATTCGATGAATCTATGAATGGATTGGATACTTCATTGGTGTCCAAATTATTTCTCCTCGTCAATTGTGTACAGTGACTCTTGCTTGTTTCATTGCAAATCCTATTGTTATTGTTGTTATTATTCTTTTCGAAATCTTTCACATCATCATCCGGCGGTTGATCAATATTTATCAATGGTGATGATAAACTTGGACTTTCTGATCGATTCTTCAATCCCAATGGACTTGTCATGGGAGATGATGAAGAATTAACATGATTATTTTCCTTTCTTGATGGACTACGATTGCCTGAATTGATATCATCGGTAGTTAATTCGGTTTCATCGGCAATATTCGCATCCTTCTCCTTCAATTGGAGAGATTCAGACTCTTCATCATTGGCTTGATTATTTGTGAACGATACGCTCAATTTATGGCAAACTTCAAATGCTTGTCCAATAGTGCGAACGATTCGCATCGCGGTAGACTGTGGTGATAATAAAAAAAAATAATAATGATATAAAGGAGTGAAAAATTTTGAATTATATGCAAGGAATCTCTCGAGTGTATACTTTGAGGAGAAAATTTTATTGAAGACTTAATTTGAATGTAAATTAGGGATGAAAATGAAGACGAAAAAGGAAAAGAAGAGAAAGTAGAGGAGAAAGTAGAGGAGATGAAAATATTTGAATACTCGATGCATAAAAAATAAGGGAGCCCAAAGTAAATTGAATTTGGGTAAAGATTTACTCACTTTTTTTGCTGTTTTGAACACACAGCATTTGAAAACATTAGATTCTCGAGCGATGTAGGAGAATATCTTCATATCGAGGGAATCATGTGAAACATAGAATATTCTGTTGGGTGGAGAAGAGAGAAAAAAAGGAAATGAAGAACTTATGAAGTTGGTCAAAAATTTATGTCAAAAGGAAGGATAGACAATATCAGAAAGAAAATGGAAACGCTCATAAGTTGAACGATAAAAAGCTACTAGATCTGATAAATTATGTCTTGAGAGAAAAGAAAAGATCCGCTCTAGTTGAGCACTTGAAATATGAGAAATTTTTCTCTCCAAAGTAATAAAAGATAAAGAGGAAAAAGAATTTCGACAAAAACAAGATGGCCAAACAACTTTATTTCGAAAAGTCATGAATAAAAAATCATTCTTTGTTATGCTCATCTTTTTCCAACAAAAATATGAGCATATCAGAACAGCTATGATTTCGATTCTCGACTTTATCTTGTTGACAAGTTTTTCTTCCCAACTCGATCAACAATCTTAATGCTAAATATTCAGTGGAATACAGATCCCAGTATCTCTCAAGGAACATCTATCAATTCGAATTAATGCCAATATTCGATTGTAAACATCACACTAATCGACTAGAGTAAACAGAATCCAATCAATTTGCTCCATTTTCTATCAACAATTATCGTGAGGAGCTAGTTTTCCCTATTCTCATTAGGAATCATGAAATGATGGAGAGTTTACTGTCAGTATGAGAACCTTGTACAACCTTGTATTTTTGTGTGCATGCTTTTTTTATTGATTTGAAGATTCAAACTGTTTTCCATTAATGACAAACTCTCTATTTTATCCGTTTTCCTATCCGTTGGACATTGTCTGCCAGGATCATTATTAACATCGAACGATTCGTTCATCATGAAACGTCATCTGTCACGCGAAATACGATAGGACAAGGACATTGATGTAAGTGTTTGAACAATATTGTAAGGAACTGAAGTTGGTGTAAGAAGAAACTGATCAAGTGGATTGAAGCTTGACCAAAATTAATCGACTCTCAGTCTTGACCAATCGATGGCCAATTTCCTAATTTTTTTCTGCTTCCAAGTTCAATGCTGCTACTATTCTCTAAGATCAATTTACTCTTACTTTCTCTCTCTCTCTTTCTCTATTCTCTCCAAGAATTCATTCTACCATCAAAGCTCCAGCTAGTTATCAGTGGAATGAATCTAATGAGAGAAGTGAGATGAAAAGAGAATAAAAGATGTCCAGCAATCATCAGGAAGTAAGCAACAGAGAATCCATGTCTCAGCTTCTTGATATACTTTTGCTTCATTCTCATGACATTGACTCTATATATACACGAGCCTATTGTGAGTATCAAATGGCACATGAAATGTGAAGCTTCATCTCAAAAAGCATTGTATTGGCTTTTTTACCTTAACCTCACACACACACATACACACGCTCACGTCCCATTCTAAGTCATCTTCAATTCTTACATATATATATATATTCTTCAAAATACACGTTCTGTTCATACTTATGCAATGCTAGAAGTGTATATCTGAAACTAATACAATTCTTGATTGAAAACTCATCCGCTGATCATGAAATTGATCCATTCGAGGTCAAATGATATGATACATTAGCAGTGAAACTAGCTTGTGAACAAGAAACAAGACTAGATGACTAGATTAGTTTCAATATCCTCTGAGGATTCCTTTTTCCAAGTTTGAAATAGCCGCTGAGATAGATTCCAGCCACAAAAGATCTATGTTCACTGCTTTCTCTTGCATTCTTATGTGTCATTATTCTGCGGTTAGTCGAAAATTGGGTCTGATCAATTTGCACAAATAGATCCAAAAGTATCTGAATAAGGATTGGCTTAGAAGATCCCCTATTAGCGAGTATAGATGTGCAGAATACTTCTGTAAGATCAAGGATCGCTTTTTTCTCTCGAAATAGAAGAACAATGAGAACAATATCCTTATAGCTTGCAGTTTACGGGGTAACAATCGGATAGATGAAGCACGCATTTGAGCTCAAGTATCATGAAAAGATAGAAATTCAATTCTATCGTTTGCTTCCCATTCAATGGGAAGAAGAATTCAATCTGCAGGATGATAATGAAATCAAAGAGATCATATCGTTACTTCTTGTAAGGTAAGATTAGACTAATCATATTGCATACTCAAATGATCAGATTGCAGTAGAAGTTCAACCAGGTACTAACTCAATTTTGATCATCCAAACGCATTGTGCATCGATGATATAAGAGAATTCAATTTTTCAGAGCAGGCCTTATTTGTAAGACAAATTTCGAACCAGAATTCAAAGACTGAAAGCACTAAATATATATATATATATCATGACAAGAATTATGGAACGATTATAAAAAAAATCGACGAAAGAAAACGAGTCAAGAAATAAGGTCTTCTAGTGGAAGAAAGAACTATCATGATTTCAAGACCGTGAAGTACACTAGAAAATGCTAGATGGACTTGTAAGATGTACCTTGAGCAACTCAACTTATTTGCATCACATATATTTGAGAATTCATGGGAATTATATTGAGATCTAGTGAGTTCTGGTGAAATCAATTTCATCTCAAGCTTTGAGAGTGACATAGAATAACTTTGAAAGCACTTGAAACTACTTCTGGATGCGAATCTAACATTGATATTCAAACATTCATATGCACCATCAGACAAGAGAGACCTTCTCAAGAGGTAGATATTTCCAGGAATTTATCTCAACCTTGAATCGTTCAAACACATAGCTTATGGAGTGAAAAAGATTAAAAGGATCACACCAACAAATCTTCTGATATTAAAATTTGTAAGCAACTCATTGAGAGCCTCGAGTCTGGTGTAACGAAAATTCGAGACAGTCAAGACAGATCACAATGGACAATAGTAGAAGAGTATTCATGGATTAATCGTTTGAAAACATCTCCAACAAAGTGAAAAGATCTTGAAAATTTTCATGCACTTGGAATCAATTCCTTCGACGAATATTTGATCACTACTATCTCTTGTTGAGAGAGATCGAAATCTATTTGCCAGAGGATGAAGGTAAACGAGGCAATTGAATATATATAGTCTCTTCTTAGATCCTGATGTGAAAATCAATTCTATTAAGAATCCATGCTACATTTCAATTGTTGAGACCTACACAAGCATAGAACATCGATCTCCTACCGTTCAGTTTGAATAACACTATTCATTTTCACCATCAAATACACATACAGATACTTTTCGAACGAATTTGAGTACAACTAACTCGAAAACGTACACCGAACCTTACCAATTCAAGAGCAGGACCCAGATTTCATCATTCAAATGTGGTCGACAGCGATGGAATAATATTCATAATGAAAAGACCATGAGTAGAAATTTCAGAATCCAATCCAATTAGATATTGAACTGGCAAGTAAGATTCTCAGTTATCTAGATCGTAACGGAAATATCCTTTCTAGGCATCAAGCTCAATATTTTATGATCAAAACTTTTCAATAAGCGCAACATAGACGGCATTGTCTTCATTATTAGGTAACAGCTTTATGTATGCAAGAAAATTCATTTTGTTTCTCTCTCTTTCTTCCACACCAACGAAAATATTGATCCTATTATGACTTCCAGTCCGTCGATCTGGGGAAATGAGAAAAATGACGCTTGCTTGCATGCTTACAGTCCCAATCAGGCATTAACATTATTTGATATATTGTCCATAAGAAGATGAATGTGAGGATGAAGTAAATTTGCTTTACGCTACTCTAATCGTATTACAAGTGAGTCGCCAAATACTGTGACGCTAATAAATCTCCATCAACAGAACTTAGCTCCAAATCCTTTTTGTCGTCATCCTTGGTCCTCTATTGTCTGAGGTGGATTAATTGGAAGAAGAGAGAGATATTCCAATGATGAACTATAGTTGCCCTTAACGAAGGCATTGGCACTACATACAATAGTTGTTCAAGGTAAAATTGGTTGCCAATGTATTATGGAGGTCTGTCTGGAACTCTTAGTTAGAGAATTACAGCCTCATTCCAAAAGATGACCGTGATTAGTGGCATCATTTAGGATGCTGACGATGCTGCTCATCAAAATTCTCGAAAGAATGTACATGAAAAGAGAGGGATAGAGAGAGAATACAAAAAGCGGAATGAAAAGAATTTCCAACTTCTTCCACTCCAAAAAATGCCAAAAGCTAGAAACACTGATCAGATTTAATCAATTCAAAAGCAAAATCAGCACATATATTCAGTACTCTATTCTTCGACATTGTATAGCGTTTTTTTGAGCATTTTTTTCTACCTCAGGCTATAAAACAGCTGAATAAAAGCTTACTACACTGTTTCGAGACTATGAACTGAACGAAAAAAAGGAAAAGCAAGGCATAACTGTTTTTTTCGCCCACAGAATAGAGCTATGGAAGAATGAACGATGATACAATGAAAAATTTTAATATTAAATATTTTCAGGAAGATTGCATCATTCTTTTGGAAGCATGAGTTTTACTGTGGACCTTATACCATAGTGTGGAAACTAAATTGATGATCTGATTGGACCTTCAATTCTCTCTGGGTTGCAAGGCTTTCGAGAGGACTTTTTCTATCTCATTTTTGCCCCAAGGGCTCGAATTTTTCTTTCCATGGGAATGCATGCACTGCTAGAAGGTGCTCTTATTCAGAGAGTTTCTTTTGAATTATATTTATTGTCGGAAACTTTCTATTCATATTATTTCCATTCATTAAACAAAGGTGATGAAGAAAATGTTAAGGAGTTATGCACCCCAGAGTTCTTCCGATTTGCAATAAGATAATGAATGGATGAAAACAAAGAATAAAAATTCCTTCTTTCAAACTGAAATACACTTTCTTAGACTTTCTTGAGTGCTTGTGGGGAAACATTTTGATATAAGAGAAAAATTTGAATTCAACTAACAAGAGCATACGTAAAAACCTCTTAAGAGATGATTACAAGCTGAAGAAATTAGGATTGTTCCTGAGAGTCCAGAGTTCAAATTGGATAATGATCATTTTTCAAAATTGATGATAGAAATGAACAGAGATAAAGCTCAAAATCAATAAGATTTTTGATATCTGAATGCATTCATCTAAATATTGAAAAGATGGATAGAATAGACAAGTCGTTCAAATTGAAGTTTTTCCTTGGAGTATGCTTTTCCAGGGAGAAATGTTCACCAAAATAATGTCAGACAAAGAGTTAATGAGTATGATAATTTGTGAACACCATAATTATTAGAAAAAAATATTCTTGTTCAACAGTTTTTATGAATTGGATTGAGCAGTTGAAAGCATCGAGTGCTGAAATTTTATGATCAGACAATATCAAGCTACTCATGAATACACATCTACTAGGTTTCCTTACAACAGAGAGAGTTCATTAACAATATACTGAGAATATCGTTCCCAAGTGAAAATTCATCCATTATAATTACCATGGTCGTAACTAACCTACAACATCTATGACTAGAACTATATTTATGAGGCAAAATCAATGAATGCCTCTCTTATGATACTCTCTTTCAGGGACTTTTGATCGAAAAATGAATTTCAAGAGAAACCCTCCACAATTACTATCAAAATAAACTATGGTTTAGAGATTCACCCAATCAGCAGCTACAAAATTGTGAACAGTATGGAATTGACCAGAAGCAAAATGATAAAATTAGTCTATTCAAACTGAACCGAGACTGATCATCCTATCAAAATATTCCAATGAGATGAGGAACAAATGTGAGCATTCAATCTTCTTTCATCTTTAAATAGTCTATCGAATAGCTTCTAGGCAAGTTATAAAACCATTATCATTTCCATCATATTATAATTTATGGCCAGTGACTATAATTTGGGAAACCATAAAAATTTTGGTAGATCTTATAATTACCGATATATTGGATGATGCATCAGAGTAAGGCGACTTGGGATCTTGGCTTTTTCTCGTAGACCAACCTTGACTCCTGTAATAGGGATAGAAAATAAAAAAAGCCGATTAGAACATCATCTAATTGATGATATATAAATGGAATAAATATTGAATACGAACAAATGTGTGTGTACATATTCTCAAGTAAATGAGAATAAAGATTAGCCAAATAACTTTCGCATTCTGTGTACATTCTCTGTCTATCAGAATTCTAGCAACTAGGTGAGGATAAAATCTAGCCCAAAGGAAATAATCATACTAACAGAATGCTCTTAGGTATCGCACCTTACTGTAGGGGACTTTTGATTGTGATTGCAGTGAGATCATTATTATTATTGGTAGCATTTTGGTAGATATTATTTGCTTAATTCTAATTTTGAGATGCGATTGGCTTGGAAAGATTTACTCTTCACAGGAGATACATAAAATTGATCGAACATTATGTAATGCATCTTAACAGCTTTGAAGTCATTAATAACATAGTGCAATATTTTAGCAGCTTGATTCATCTTTCGGTGTAAAGTTGAAATATCAAGCTGAAATTGGCCAAAAAAGATCAAAAAGAATGGACATAATTAGAAAATAGCGCGGCTGAATAATCGATTGATCATAGCATAAAGAGGGTTATTTTTCTTTTCCATTTCACCATCATTCACATGATCCATGCCAGAGAAAGTAGTACATTTACAATTTCAACAATTTGAAGCTCAAAAAGGGGATCGATTGTAGAAGATAATGGATTTATGAGAAATTATGTGGAATAAATGGTGACAATCAATGAGAAAGTAAACAGGATGGAAAACTTAATGCTTCCACAACTCAGTTAAATATGAGAACAAATGTTATGAGCCATGAAAATTATCCATTGGATGGTCTTTTTCTTTCTCTTTGAACAAGATAAAAGGTCACATAGACAAATGGTAGGAGATGAGATGGAATACAAGGGGGAGAAGAAGAATAAAAGATCATCCATGGGTTGAGTGGTGGAAGACAATAAAATTTAATTCAGATAGAAAAGTGGACAAAAATTATGTGACTACTATCGATTGCACTGAATAAGAGGAGAAAGAGAATCAGAAAGCCTTGCGAATGTATCTCATCAGAGAAGACTGATCTCGAGTTAACCTTCTTTCCAGCGATTCCATCGAGCAATTCATAAATGAAATCACATTTAGTCAGAAACAGAATAGAACCATAAGAATAGCAGAGAGAGAGAAAGAGAGAGAGTCAGTCAAGTATGATGGTGAAGAATACAAGCCAATTTCTGGAGCATCTTCATCCAGCATCTTCATCTATGCCTTTCTTTTCATGTACACACATCTTATGTGTGATTTTGTTGTGAGTATTAGCTACTGAGTTGAAAGCTCATGAGAAAAATTTCTATTCTCGGTGGGAATATTGTTCCAAAAACATGATCAAGTCTTCTCCAATGCTGGCTATGAGTAAGCAATACACGGGTCGTTCTAATGGAAGTGGCAGCTGATGCAACCAAGAATAAAAACTTCATATATATATGTATCTCTGGTGGTAAGAGATGAGAGGAACTAATTTAATGGGAAAAATATGACCGATAAAGAGAAGTCATTTTTCTCTCATCGTTTCTCACTCTCAACCCACCATGATCACTGTTTTAAGGAATAGACACATTATCACTATTGTATTAGTTTTGGCCAATTTTGGATCAATTACTATGCTTTGAGAGAGCTTTTATCAGCCTTTTTTCAAATAAATGATTTTCTCCACCATCGAGCAGCCTGAGGAGATATTGTCCTGAGAAAAATGCTCTATAGCTTCAATTGTCGGCTCCATTAAATCAACAAGCGAATGCTTAACACCCAAAACAGAGCAAATAAAGCTGTGTTTTGAGTAATAACAGTGTCTGAGCCTGATGAAAGATAAATATATAAGGTGAATGCAAAAAAAGAGATCAGCAAGTAAGATAAGTTCGATGGTTTCCAGTTCGATTATATACTATCCATATTCCGCGATAACAGAAATGGTGGCGATTGAAATGAGTCAAGAAAACTGTTAGAAATGGACCTTTTTTGTATTCTTTGTGGCTCCAACCAAGAAGATGAAAAGTCACACAAAAATTCAAGAGCATGGGTGGAACAATATTTGGAATAACTTTCCGAGTAGATTGGAGATGAGAATTCAGAGACTTGAACTTCGGAGATATCCTGGAGGAAATCAAACAAACTGACAACTCAAATCCTGTTAGATTTCGTGAATTTGAAACAAAAAGGCTATCTTTTTCGCTAGAGAAATACATACAACAGGAATCATGATATCATTTCTTTAAAGAGAGCAAACTCTTCAATGCTGATTCAATTTTATACATTCTAACTTAACACTTTTTTTGAATCCCAAATTACGAAGGAATTCTTCTGATCATCCTAGAAGTGAATTAAATTAGTAAGTGAAACTCAGCGTTTCCAGGAGGGCATTCCAAGACATCCTCATGAGATATCGAGACTGATTCAATTTCGGGCACCCAATTGATCAAGCAAGAATGCTCTTTATTAGTGGGTTTGATCATAAAAAGAAGCTTTATTCTCCAGAGATTGGGCAGAGAAGAGAGTTGTTAATGAAAGTGATTACTGAATGAATTAAGAAGAGAGTATGATATGATGAGATAGATAGCTATTCCTCCCATACGGATATATAAATAAAGAATTGATTCGATGAAGAATACAGCCTTAGAAGACATTGTAAATGAAAAACAATAGTAGATGATGAGAGTGATTAGAGTAGAGCATCTCAGATGATGAGCACAAAAGATGAGATGGATATGTGTTTCAGAAAAGAGCGAAAGAGAGAAGAGATCGATATAAAAGAGAAAATCGGTAAAAATCTGAGCAAAGTGAGAGGATTTAGATAAGATGGCTGGAAGAACATATTCAAGGGAAGAAAAAGTTAGACAAATAAAAATAGTGTACAGTTGTAAGACACTATAATCGAACCCGAGAAAAGAAAAAAAAATTGTGAAACGAGACAATAAGAATGGCGGAAAGTTCTGTCAAGATTTTCGAATCAGTATACAGATAATGGCTATAAGAATGAAGGATAGATTGCATCGGATGCTGAGCCTGGATGCTGTGAAAGAAAGGATGCTGGGAGAGTAAGAGAGAGAGAGATGAGGAAATGTTACGGAGAAGGATAAAATTGGCCAGACAGAAGAGATGAGCGAAAAAGATTGTGTGACTATTATTGTGTGGAAGAAAATACAGAAGAAATGAGATGAGATGAACTTGCAAGTAGTTCACCATGATGAGAAGAGAAGTTGTCAAAGGATGAAAATAGATGAAGAACATGGAAAATATACTAGTGAGAACATATCGCTTTATTTCATCGTAGAAGTAGTTAGGTATTATAATTATTCATGCATCCTAGACGAAACTCATCAACAGAATAGAAAGTATTTATGTGTGTGAATATGCATACATATTCTTCAAGGAACAAGTGACCAGTGTGTGATATCGAATTTTTCTGCAGAACTTGACAGTCTATGTAATGGTTGAGATTTTTCTGCAAGAATTCATCTACAACTCAAGTTGCAACTCTCTTTGCGTAATATACGAGCTGCTCTTTGATATATATCCTTGATCCTTGAGCAAAGAATGAAAGATAAAAATGGAAGAAACAGAACAAAACCCAAGGAAATCATCGTTGGTGGTGGAAATAATGAGATCAAGAAAGAATGGGATGAAAAGAGAGAGAAAGAGAAAGTAATATCTTCAGGACCTATTCTATCATTACCTCTATCAAGGATGACCATTCTTTGATTCAATCTTAAAAGGGTATCTTGAGTGATGGTCAAAAGAATGGAACAGAAGATCCAAGAAGTCATCTCAGTTCATCGAATGATGAGAATGAGAAGTTTGATGCGATCAAATTCTCTTTCTCCTTCACCCCAGATTGGTTCAAAATCTACAGAAATATACCCCCAGCTTGTGTTGGAGAAAAATTTTCTTGCTCTATATTCTCAAATTCAAGAGTGTTCTAGCATCACAACGATTGTCGTCAAGAATAGTGTAACCAAGTGGGAGAACGATGTTTTTTCTCGATACGATGTTCGATGATTTGTGAAAACTCAACATCAGAGCAAAGTATATTCAGATCTATGAGTCTCTCTCTCTTCCAGTCTTCCTTGTATTCCCAATAAAGATGAAACTCAACTGCTGCTGCTGCTGTTGCTTGAAATCTGTTAGCACAGAAAAATGATCTTTAAGCTGGATAGTAGGTATTGGATGAAAGAAGAAACCAGAGGGTGTTTGAACAGCATATATGCAGCTGCAGATCAAGAGAACAGTCGGCCGTATGTGTTTGTGTGTATATGGTATGGTTCCTTTGGATGTTGAAGCAAATATTTACAAAGGCCAAAAGCTATATTCCTTCCAGCTCATTCCTGTGGGGCTCAGATTATGTGTATTTTCAAGTCTTCGATAATTCTCGTTTTCGATAGATCTTGTCTCGTTAAGAGAGCATATCTTTAGTGAGTGAAAAAAAGAAGAAGAAAATTGTGTGAAAGCATTTCACAGTTTGCAACTTAATAACACCAGTCACTTGAGACATGTATTGGCTACTGAGATTGAAGCCATTGTTTCGATACATAATCGTTATTAGGAGGTGTCCAGATTATTCAATAATGATATTTCCATTACAATAATCCATGAATGTTTCCACTGAGCCCTACTCCAATGGTATTTGGAAGCTATTATTTCACATCATTTTTCACCATTTTCTCTGGCCAATCTTGCAAGAGCCTTCTGGGTGACCTTTCCAAAAGTTCTCTTTCCTAGGGGATTTGAGATATCTCTTGACCTTACTCTCAGCAGGATGCTTATCGAAACGAAAAGTTAACTAAATCCTCAGAGATATGCCTCAAATGGATTAACACCGTCATGAATGGCAAGTCGAAAAGATCACACAAGATCAATAAGTCTAGATTTCATTAAAAATAGGCCTATTTGATTGACACAATTTTTATCTTCTCACCTTTGCTCAACTTATTGATCATTCAGCCCAGCTTATACTGATCCCAATTAAAGCATTCTTCATTCAAGCTTTCAATAGCAAAATTTAACTCTTCATACTCTCAATTGGCTACGATAGGCTTTGAATAGAGGAGAAAAAAGTATTCCAAGTGGGTAATCTTATTTTTCTCATGTAGCTTATGAGGAATGTCACGAAAAGGATTTCAAGGATGAGCTGATGCTGTTTTCTCTCGCTTTCCAATGTTTTTCCATGCAACTGTACTACATCGAATGTGTAGATGAGGCATGTGAGATATGGAAGAAAGTGGATAAAAACAAATTTCACGGAAGCAATTTTTCTTCCAGCTCACGCATATGGAAGTAGCAAAAAAATATTTGGAAATAATAAGAAATGGAAAAATAAACTTTCTCTCTTGCTCTATCTCACCAAATATTCATCTGATGATGATCGGAAGAGATAAAGAAGAGAAAACTGATCAATGAAAAAAAAACACACACACATGACTTTCAATGGATGCAATCTTTCACATCAAACGACGTTTGACGTTCTCAAGTATTTCGATTATGCAAGATGATAGAATGATCTCATCATACGCCCACTAATAATATGAGAAGAATGAAATTTCACACGGTTTAGCAATCAAGCCTTTCTCTCTCTCTCTCTCCTCTTCTTTTTCTTCCTCCTCTCTTCCTCCTCCTGGGGCACATGTAGATGATAGGCGAGAAACAGAATCAGGTGTATGGAAGGGGTTTTAGAGAGAGAGAAGAAAATGAATCAAAAAATGATGGATGTGAAATAGCTTACTAAGAATGCTGGTTAGATCATCTTTATCATCACCACAACCACCATCAACGAGCATCATCATACTGTTATCATGAAAAGTTTTGAATTTTTCATTCATCAGACTTTATATACTGTATATACTTTCCTTTATTCCTTTTCACCCCTTTCCACTTGCTACACACTTTGATCATTTTGAAAATTAAAAGCTGTCTCAAACGTCAAGCAATCTTTTTCATGATGTGATTGCGGGTGAGTGTATACCTCAACCTCGTTCTGATGTGAAAAATACACCGATGAGAAGAAAATGAGTCTTAGAATGGATCAACAACGAAACGATGGAAAAGAGCAAATAAACTTACATAGAATAACGTACACATACACATAGAGAGAGAATTCATCTGATGTTGCTATTTCAAGTGTAAAAACACTTTATCCCATAGAGTATCAAAATCAGAGTCTTTTTTGAACAGAGAGAGAGAAAGAAAGAGAGAGAAGAGGAAGAAGGGCAAAATCTAATCCAATAGATGAAAATGATAAAGTTGAATGAACATGGAGACGCTAAGAAGCTTACCAAAATCAAGTCAATTGATCTGAGATCATGAAAGAGAGGACCAAAAGCGGTATCATCCATTGAATAGCTTTGATCAGCTTCCTTTTATCATCGAATGATTCCTTTTTGACCTTTTCAATATGATGAATCCACTCAAATCATTACTTGAAAATCTGTGTGTGAATTTTTTTCCCACTCTTCTTACCATTGCTTTCATCATCAATTGAAAAGTTCAGTGAAAGCATACACACACACACACGTATACATGTATGGAATGTGATCGAAAATAGGAGAAGATTGAAAATATATAAAAATATATTTATATGGATAAAACGAAAGGTCTTCTGAGAGATCTGGCTTCCATGAATGGAAAAGGAGAGGAAGAGAAAAGGGTAACAAATTGAATTCAAAAATTCTGATAGCTGCTTGAAATGGGCGGTAGAGGGAAGATGAGATAGGGTAAAAATACAAGCAAATAGTAGGGTGGATATATGGGTGGAAACCCTGTGGGTGATAAAACATTCGGAATTGGTCGGATGTTGGAAAAGTTTAAATGGAAACGATGCTTGATGCTTTTCTTTCTCTCTCCATCTTTCTCCATGTGTTTATGTGTGTTCTTCACACACACACATTCTCTCTCTCTTCCCTAAAGCAAATGTTGAAAGGCAAAAGTTAGAAAAACGATAAGCTGAACATTTTGATACTTCTTTGCTCGATTGATTGAATGAAGTGGAAAGTGAGATACCATGTTGGACATGATGATGAAGATTATCGATTTTTATCACCCTAATAGGCCCTGCTAGTGTGTTCATCGTACTGTGCTTGAATTTGGGAAAGGTTCCTATTCCATCTTCTCCAGTACGATACGGTATGTACGGTACAGACAGTTTGTATGGTTCTTTTGTGAATAATTCAAATGAATTGCACAATTCATTGGTGATTAAACAACTTGAATGGCAATTTATGGAGATTATTTTGGTAAGAAATTGGGCTATAAGTTATCATTTATTAACCCATGAACAATCCAGTGGAAAAGACATCAAATGCATAAGGTCAACAGTATTCACTGAATACTATTTAGGGAAACTGTATCACACTGTAAAGAGTAATGTATTGGATGATGTGTACTTCCAATGAGAAAAAAAGCAATCAGCACAAATGCCCAAAGGGAATTCAGTCATAAGTGACAAAATTTTCCAAATGATAAATAAACATGGGGAACCAAACCTCAGTAATAGAACTATAAATAGACCACAGAGATTTTTATTATTAATAAATAGAAGTGTGGCGAAAAAAATTTTTGGCATTTAGCTGACAAGGTTTGAAAAGAAAGCTGATGAGTGAAAGATTTATGTCATCAGATAGATTTGATCGAAAGAAAAGTTCTGATTTGGAATGATGAAAGATAACACGAAAGAGAGATTGAGGATGGTGATTTGCGTCTGTGTATCTTTATGGGCTCTTGATGGTCAGATGAGAAGGATCGAAAGATGAAAGAATACCAATCATCATCTGTTTTGGTGATGAGTTTTCTGTTGAGAATTCCTATCGGAAAAGGGAGCATTTCTGTGACTATTTTTTCACACCATTTGTTGATCATGGCTTAGGAGGAAAAGGAAAAACCTTTTTCCTACCAAAGCTTTGAAAGTGTGTGAAGCTCATGAGTTGTTGAATGATTTTTGGTTATTCAAGAAGAAGGGAAGAGAGAGAGATGACAGTCAACGAAAGCATCTCTCAGCTCACATCAATGAGCAAAGATGTTCCTTTTATCGTTCTCAGATAGGAAAAACTTTTCTCCGTGAGGAATGCTGCTATACTATGCTATCATCATTGATGTGGTCCTACTGTGAGTATACATAACGTTTATATTTAGATAGATGATACCAATGGCTGGAATAAGTTGGCATCCTAAAAGGTTTTTACGCTGGGAAAAATATCGATATGGAGAGAATTTTTTTTCTTCCTGTTCACCCATGAAAATTGAAAATCTACTCTATTGTCATTATCAAGTATACTGGAAAATCTCATTTTTTCCGCTCAAAAGTTCTGGCTGTATAAGATTATCACAACTGTTCTCTTCTTCTTCTTGCACCCGTAGGAGAGGAAAAGTTTGAAATATGGAGAGAATAAGTATTCCATTAGTAGGAGCAGTATACCGAAATTGGAGCTGAGAAAATGAAGAAAAAGTAAATATATTTCAGTGACGATGATGAGTAAAATGAATTTTGAGAGAAAGAGTGATAAAACAAAGAAGAAGATTTACTATGTGTGTACAATTTGAATCTTAACCATTGAAAAAGTGAAAGGTTAAAATATGTACAATAACAATAGCAAGTGAGCATCTCTACTGAAAAGGAAAGATTTTCTTTCTTTCCAACTAAAGTGATTGTGAGTGGTAAGCAAATAATATGTAGCTTCGGATGCTGTTTTCAAAAATTTGAAGATTTGTCAGATCTGATTACCACCTCTTGAAATATTGGATTATCTTTTATATCATTCATATTTGAATAATGCTTTGCATATGTCAAGAAACAACAAGGTTTTCCAGCATGCACCACATACTTGACAGAAGTTAATCAATGCATTCCACGTTAGAAGTAGCTACTTCTGTAAGAGGCAAAATTTTGCATAACTTAAGGTCATTTTTTCCCGACTAATGACACAGAGTGATGGCATTTCATAAAAAGAAGAAACTGAAGAAGAGTTGAGTGAATAAACTTAATGAAACTATGCAAATTTTATCAAAAGATTAATAGATTCATATCTTAAAACTATCATATTGCAGCACACAAAATGTTCCTCTCTCTTCCATAATACGAGTTGATTCAATAGTATCAGCATAGGCTTGCTCTGAATTAAAGCTTCTATTCGATGTATTCATCAAATGAAGAGAGAGAGAGAGAGAGAGAGAGAGAGAGAGAGAGAGAGAGAGAGAGAGAGAGAGAGAGAGAGAGAGAGAGAGAGAGAAAGAGAAATATTAACAACAAATGAGGGAGTGAATACTGGGAGAAGAATTAGAATAATAATTCATTTCTTCCATGAGAACATACCAAGCATTCATAGAGAAATGTGGAAAAGGAACCATAAAGAAGCATAGACAATCAAACAAGCACAATTATTCTCCCTCCATCGGTTTGCTATGAATTTTGATACATAATCAAAGAGTGGCCCTACCACTGTGAGTGATTTTGAATACAAGAATCGAGTGAGTAAGCATACATTTCTTTTGGAATATTTTTTCCACTTCGCCCAGGGTATTATGCACATACACACAGGGTATAATGTCTTCTTTTCACGATTTGACGGCTGGATGGATGAAGAATTATTTATTATTCCAGCAACTTTGGTAAGATAATGACGGTAAAGCTTGGGATTGAAGAGAAGCTTATCTGTTGGGTGACATAAAATGAAGCTGAGCTTTTTTTCACTCTTCTCATCAATCTCTATCGTTGAAGCTAATAGATTTGAGGAGAGAGAGAAAAGTCAGTAAGAAAAGGAATGATGGAGGAATAGTGGAGAGGCTTTCAGTTTCCTCATGGAATTTAAGGTCTTATGGAGATCATGCTGGAATATCTGATGCTCTCTCTCTTTTCTCAGAAGAATGGTCAATAACGAGAAACTGAGCCAAAAATTTTTTCAAGTTCTCGTAGTATCTCGACCTCCAGTGTTCATCGTTGAAGATTTGATTCAAAGGTGGGAAGATAGTCATTCCACAGGGTGTAGAAAGATATTCCATAAGTATTAGTATTCTGGAACATGTGTGCAATATAGATAAGAGAGAAAGAAAATTTGGACATTTCCAGCATTGACACAGTGAATGGTGGGCAGCACGATATGCTTTAGGCGAAGATAAATCAGCTCGATACCCTGGTCTGTGTTAAAACGCATTGACCTGTACAAAATTTGGAAAAAAAGGTCAACCTTTGTCAACAGCAAGTCCACCCGACATCTGTACAAGACATTGAGCCCTGTATATCACGTAAAATTTGAGCAAGTCATCATGATCTTATCATACTATTAGAAAAGTTGATACCCAAAGTATTGATCATTTTTTCCCCTTTTGATTGATTGACTGATAAGTGTGCAAAAATTGATCATTCATCATGAAACTCTTATGATCAACTGCAAGATCAGCAATAATCCAGAGAAGATATCCTCCATTTACGATTGATGGCAATCTTATTCGAAATATTTTCCCACTCAAATAGATTTCTTATGGCCAAAATTCATCTTTTTCCATATCTTAGCAGAAGAAACATGGCGTGGATAGTGAAACTTGGATGCAAAAAGTAGGAAGAACAGTTCGATAAGCATGTCAAAATATTCATGTGGATGCAAGGAGATGCTTTATAAATGAAAGATGTAGATATTCAGCAGAAATTGGTCTGAGTGTCTGTGTACGCCTATTAATCAATCAAAGGCAGAAATCAGTCAAACAGAGAATTTGGATGAAATTCGAAATATATGAGTTAAAGGATATGTATCAGTGATAGTGGCAAAAATCTGGAACAGAATATGAAGGAGGAAGAGAGAGAAAAATTCACATGATGCATAGGAATGATAATACATTTATGATGGGAAATTGAATCAGAGTATCACAAATTAGAAATAGATTATGCATGATCATCATTAGTGGACGAAAAGGACGATGGACATGAAGGAATGTGGTCTGAATAGTTGCCAAAAAAGGATGGAAAATAATTTGAATGAGGGAAGAGAGAGAAAAATCTATCAAAATGAGTTGATGTTAAATAATGATTTGGAAACGAAGAACTCATATTCCTGGCTAACTGGAATAGACAAATGGATACTCATTGGGAAGATAAAATTATGATTGAAGATGAAACAGATCATCCATCATAAGTCACTAATGGAGAAAAAGGAAGAGAGAAGCACACAACAGAAGAGAAAGAGATAAAGAAAGAAAGGCTTCAAATGAGTAAGATCATGTATACTGGTAGGAACCAAAAAGAAGAGGAAGAGAAAGAGAATAGTAAAAGATTGGAATGATGTACGAGCTCTTCTTTTTACCTCAAGTCTCAAGAATGATAATATTTCTCTCTCTTTCTCTATCTGCTTGCCTCTTTTTTTCTCTGTTACAACCTCAGAGTAACGGTAAAAAGAATAATGCAACTTATCATCATGTGAACCATTTTCCATCCGCATCTTTTTTCCCTTTAAATGATGATCCCTTATACAATCGGAAACCGAAGCTATCCGTTTGCGTGAAAGTTGAGTTAACTTCAATGGTCTCAGCTTAACTCATTGATTCGACTTTTTCACCTTTTTCTACTCTCTCAACTCGAGTAAAGAAAGAGAGAGAAAAGAGTTTCATTTCTCAATTCGAAATATATTGTATGTTCATGAAGAAAGAGAGTAAGAACAGTATATATGCTGAGAACAAGAAGAAGGAATAGAAAACGGAAGAAAAAGAGAGAGAGAAATGAAAGATTGATGAAGCAATGGAAGAATTCTGGGGAGATCCAAGTTCGAGAGTAGAAAAATGAAGAAACTTTCTTTCATATACATGTATATGTTACACCTCGTTCTTTGCTATAGTGTATTTGAGTATATACCATGAAGAAGTGAACGACTTGATCATGAATTGCATTCATTTTTGTTGAGAGAAAAAAATTCTTCAATTTGAACCCAATTTTTCTTCTATTCCAACATTTTCTAACTTGAAAGAAGTACACTACATTGAATAGGCACATACTCAACTGGGATCCATGGAAGTTATACTCCTTTCAAGTCATTTCGAAAAGCATTCCGTATCATGAAGCAAAAAGTAAGCAAGCAATGGAAACTCTTTTCTCTTTTCTCTTCTCTATCTATCTGAAGAGAATGAGGAAGAAGCTTGTAATTTTTCTAAATCTCGGGCAAAAGCATCTGGGCCAACAGCCACAGATAAACACATATTCGGTTTTTTCTACTTTCCACATTTCTCTTCTTCCAAACACACAAACACATAAACCCAGTATTCCTCGATCATCAGTCTCAATTCTGCAAGATGCTAAAAATGTGACCATTAATGTCAAACATGTTTACACTTAATCAGATGGTAACTGCTAATGTAAATGTTGTGTGTGTGTGAGAGAGAGAAGAAAGATGCTGGATGCTGGATGAAAGAAGAGAAGAGAAGAGGAAAAGTTAGAGCTAAAAGTGTTGGCAGTGGTTGTGATGAGTGGAAAAAAAGTGATGCTATATGGGTAATCAAGCGGCTTACGAAAGATGTGAAAAGATTTGCTTTTTTTTCCTATGACCTTAAGCGAGGGGCAATGAAGAGATGGTGATTTGAGGAGAGAGAAAAGTATTCCCATCATGTAAAGAAAGTAAAGTAAAGAGATGTAGAGATAGAAAGGAGAAAAAAATATGTGTATAATAGTGAATGTGGAGTAAAAACATCTTGTCCAGAATAGTGGGCATAAATCTGAGCTGTAAGACAATTCCAACGATGCTATTCCACTGCTGAGGTTATATTCTTCTCCATCAGAACTTTAGTATACAGAACATTCTCATGGGAGTCTGAAGAATAGAAAATGATCTAACTTTACAAGAATCTTCTATCTCGCTATCTTTCTTTTTGCATTTATTTTTTCTTTTGTCCAGAAGCTCTATCACTTTCCAGATAATCATTATTGTTAAGTCCGAGAATAAGAACAAAAACATTCCTTCAACTGAACTGAAAGTATAGTTCAAAGTTAAAATAGAATACCGAAGAATAATTGTACTATGCTATGAAAAGACTAATATATGCTTTAAAACAATGTAATATCATTCTAATGTTCATTTGACCAATCTGTTCAGATTGTTTTACTCGAACAATTTCATAAGATATACACAATTGAAAAATGCTTCACACAATTGATCAAAGGCAGACAAAAACAACTTGTCCCATGAGTGTCATAATCCAATCTTGCTAAGAGAAAAATCTCTTACAAACCTACACAAACAATAGGGAATAACTGATTGCATGGAGACCAAGAGAGAGAGAGAGAGAGAGAGAGAGAGAGAGAGAGAGAGAGAGAGAGAGAGAGAGAGAGAGAGAGTCCATCGGAGGTCCATCTTGATTCAGAAATGTCCACAGAGGGTCGTCACGCTCCCATCGTAATTATGGTGGAAAACTAATGCACATTCCGGTGTATATATATGTATGTGTGTGGGCATGTATAGAATTGGGGCCAAATAGGAAAAGAAAAAGTAAAAGGAAGACAACACAAACATCTTAAGATGGATCAGCAAATCTTGAGCTAATCAGTGATATTGATCAAATCATTAAGGCAGTGAGCAAGAACGATTATTTTTCGTCATTTAAAGAGGAGAACAGAGAGATGTAGAGGAGGAAGAAGGGAGTACAAATCGTAGAAGAATTGAGGATGGAAGATGAGATTGTTTTCTTGTCATCCATGTGGATCGACAGGGAGTGATGTCTATGTGTTGGTGTGTTCGAAAGAAAGAGAGAGAGAGAGAGAAAATGACGTTCTAAGATGACGATAAGAAGTAAATAGATAGAAAGAGAGAGATGAAGTGGAGAAAAAGGAACATCAGACATATGAAGACTTAAGTCCCATGCAGACAATCAGTATTGTCATACTGTGGAATGAAAAATCTTTGGAAGCGTATTAGTGTGGCTAAAGAAGTAAGGAGATTTAGATCACAATTAAATGTGTGCTGTTGAATGTTGTGTGTGGGAGGAAGAGAGGGTTGAAAATGGCAATTTTCACGATTTGGTTCATTTAAGAGACAAGATCATGCTCTTTTTTGCCCTCAGCATCCGAGAAACGGGGGAACAGAGAGAAAGAGAGATTGCTGCCTCTGGAGAGAAGAAAAATATACACAAAGAAATAGAAAGACAGATTTACTGTTTGACAAAGAAGAGTAAGAAAAGCAAATCGATTCACTTTTGGGATTCAAATCTTAACCCAACATTCACTGGGTTGTGATGGTTGCTTTGCTTTTCGAGAGAAATGCTAACATATCAGCTATGAACAATTCATACATGTCAATCTTTTTAATTCCTTATGTTGCAGATTTTGAGCAACCAATCAGCTTGATGCATGAATGGAATGATTCTCATTGATGCTAGTGAGATGCCCAAATGCTCCATAAAAAGTAAAAGTCATTCAACCATCATTATTCATTTCAATAGTGATGAGTGTTTGTGTGATCATAGAAAGAAGAAGAAGATGGAGAAGAAGAAGAAGAAGTAAAAGAAGAAGAGTTTAGACTGTGGCCACAGAAATAAGAGAAAAAGATAGCAAGAGCAAGAGAGAAAGAATCACTTCTCTCTTTCGATCTTCTCTTTCGATCCGATTCACCGATCTTTTGCCATCACTTTCAATGTTCATCTTACTTCACTTATGTGATCCAATGGAAAGCTACTCTCAATCTTAACATCTATTCGGATAGAGTCAAGAGAGAGAGAGAGAGAGAGAGAGAGAGTGAAGAAAAAGAGAGAGATTGCAAGTCCATCATCCACTTGATGGACGAAAGAATCTGATCCAATCGTAAGGAAGAAGTGGAATGGAATGATGATGAAAAGGAATCAGTCGAGATGATTGGTAAGCTCATGGACGAGGAGAGAAGAGATAGTAGTGTGATCAGAGCTCAGTGATAAAAGTGAATACTTTGGGTAAAGAAGAAAGATGTAGACCATGGAAAAATGGTAAGGAGAAGAGAGAGAGAGAGAAAAAAAAGGAAGAAAGAATAAGTAAAATGGCTATCTTATTCTCAGAGGACATGATATCACCTTATTCCATTCACATGGGACAGACACATACACTCACCATCGATTTATACAAAAATTCATCTCTGTCCACTCAATAGCTTTGGAACGTCAATACTTTGTAGCACAACTTGGACAATAAGAGTAACGAGAAGTATAGAGGAAACATTTTGTGAACAAATTTCGATCATGGGCCAAAAGTAGAGATGAGAAAAAAAGAAGAAATGATCAACAGAATGAGAATATCAGAATGTCATATATAACATTTGAACGAGAGATGGTGGCAAGAAGAAAAAGAAGAAGCAACTTTGGTGTTCTATTCTAGAAAAATGCATAAAATACGAGCAAATAGGAAAAAGTTGCAGCAAGCTCGATAATAATACAAGAGGAAAAAATGCAATATTTGATATTACATTGAGTCAGCATTGAGTAAAACATGTGCTGAGAGGAAAAAATAAATCAATTTTCTAAAAATATAAGTAAATACATTCAAAAACTTCATATGAACGATTGTTACCCAAGAAGAATAAGTAGTTCTAGTTTTAGTTGTGTAACAATTCAAGAGCAAGATGGAAAAAAGTAGTACAGAAAAATTTTTGCTGCTGAATTATGGCTTCCAGGTTTTCCATACTCATACACATCCCCAACATATTCAACAGATAACCCATAAAAGTACTTTGAACTATGCAACCTTGTTGTTACTCGAATAAAGGAAGAGAATGTGAATAAATTCAAGCTTGAATCATGATGCATCACCACTTCAACACTACTCATGAGAAGACGTCTTTCTCTTTCTCTCTCTGTGTATACTCATGAACTTTATACAAGTTGCTAGCTTCAGGTAATGGGATGCCACTGTGAACGTGTGTGCCTTTCAAGGAGTACCAATTGAGAGGAAAAAGAAGGAGAAGAAGTAAGAAGTGTTGAGAATCTCTGATATATTCTCTTGAGATTTTGGGCAATCCAAGCCACTCAGATAAGTTTGAAGCTAATCAGAATGATGTGCACTGTGTTCATGTGGTTGCAAATGGGCCTCCAGAGTAATATGCACACACATGAACCCACATATAACCATAAAGTTGCTAAAGTTTTGGGCACCATGTGTGAGATTGAGGTGAAGATAGATAGAGAGAGAGAAAGAGAGAGAGAGAATAAATTTCGAAGGAATTCCTCATGATTACCTATTGGAATATAAAGCGGAAGAGAGAGATGAGTAGAAGAGATGATGGAACAAAATCCATGCAAGTGATGAGAAGCTTTCCATAGACACTAGATGAGAATGTATCTAAAATGAATGAGAAGAATAGCATTTTGATGGACAGCTGACTGGAAATTGCGGAAAAAGGATAAACAGGGAGCTTCGAGCTAGAAACCAGAGGAAGTATAATGGGTTTGGTGATGATCGATTCTTCTACACTATGTATTCTGACAATCGATCGTGATCAATGTCCGAGCAAAGGAGAGAGAAAGAAGGGAGAGAGAGAAGAATTATCTCATGGGTAGAATATAGAGAAGAGAGCATGGTGATCGGAATGAGTAGATTTACATGGATGAGAGAGAGAAGGATGTAAGCGGCAATAATAACAACATCAGCTTTCAGTGTTGATAAATGTTCCAAAAAGTAGATGAACACGATAGTAACACGATTAGAAGCGAGAATAGCATTTAAAAAGATTTTCGAAAGACTTGTCGATAACAATCCAGAGAAGTGTGAGAAGCTGACTATTGGAAAGCTATAAAGACACACAAACATTCCTCACTTACGGTAAATATAAGGCTAGAGAAAGCTTGTCTTTCATTCGAATTAGATTTGATTAGTGTTTCGATGGCTGGAAAGAGAAGAGAAAGAGTAGCCTAATTTTATCAACACCTCGAATACCAAATCAGAGTATAGTAGGGACAGAAAGGAAGATAACCTTATATACATACATTGGATGGAAGGTTTACATGGGCCCTGAATAAAGTTTGCTGTGTGTATGTTCGCTCGATTGATCCACAGGAAACAAGGGTGAAAACTTTTCATTTCCTATTAGAGGTTCCATAGAATAGATTGACACAATTTGAGAAATTAAATCTAAATTGTATCTCTAACCGTACAGCAATCAATGACAGTCAATTCATTGCATGATTAAGAATGAGTGAGTAAAAGGGTTCAATGAATTCTAGTAATTCGTATTCATTGTCCAACAGTTCATGACAATTGCATCTTTCATTTCCATTCTCTCTCTTCACCACTAGAATCTTTGTGTCTGTCTATCAATCCAATATACATACATACCCAAAGAGAATATGTATATTCACTGAAATATTGTATTCCATATGAATGCATTCATTTTGCTTCCTCTTGCATGATTTCTTCAATTTATATTAACTTCTAACTTCAACTATTCCCAGGGACTTTGATGCATTATGAAAAATATTCTATTAAATTTTCCAGTAAACTAGAGCAAGATATGCTTTTTGACAATTGTACAAGAGTGGATAGAAAAATTTTCTCTCTCTCTTCCATTCTTCTTATATATGGTATGTGTGCAATTCTTTCTTCAGTGGATGAGAGAGAGAGAGAGAGAGAGAGAGAGAGAGAGAGAGAGATGAGTAAGAAGATGAAGACGAAAAAGGAGAAAAATAACCGAATAAGAATAAGCAAGATTTGCAATGTTACATTAAGTCGAAAACTCTTTTACGTTCCACCTGAACTACAGCATCCAGTGCAAAGTAGTAGACTGTGAATGAATATATATTCACTTTCTCTCTCTTCCTTCTTCTCTCCTCTCCCATCGGAGTGATCATTCAAGTATGCATAATTCTACATCTTCTTCAAAGCTTTTTCCAGCTCATCTTATCAAATAAATATATCCAAGAAGAAGAAAAAGAGGAAGAGTATGAAGAAGAAGAAGAAAAATTTTCCCATTGATGATGACAGGCACATAAGAACAAGTCATATTGAGACGATACTTCTTGTCAAACATGCTACGGAAAAAGTGAACAATAAGAGCAACAAGATTGTGGAGCAGAAAAAAGTCTTCTCTCTATTTTCTTATTTTACTTTTTGGAAAAATTTTAGGTAGAGATAGAGAGGAATCCAACATGGATTCATCTTATTCATCTTTCCATTTTTTTACACTTTATCTCTATTGAAGAACATGTATACATGAGAATAAAAAAAGCTGACAAAATTGATCAAATTGTCAGTTCATGGCGAATCAATATTTTTCAAGCAATCATTCGTGACTGTTATTCACTTATTTGGACGTCACTTAAATCATGAACACATATGTCCTCTCTCTGTCTCTTGCTCTTTATCCTCTTCACCAAATGTATGTGATCAGTGAGAATAGATTTGGAGAAGAAACAAAGTATACAATAACGAGAGGATATGCCAATTCATTTTTGACGCCATCCTTCCGCTAAAGCATGTGCAACGATGGGATAATTGTGCACCAAAAGTTTGAAAAACTGATCATTTTTGCTTACTTATGATGGTGACATTGAAGCAGAAGAAAAACAAGACTTAATCATTCTGTTGAGTATAGAGATGATGGAAAGAAATTTCTTCACCCAGATCACACACATTTTGCTCCAGTCTGGCTTCCGATCTTACCCATGAAGTTCGTCTCTCTCTCTCTCAGATTCATGAAGCGATAACTTTTTTTTCACCCATAGAACTATGGAAACGTCGAGAGAAAAAGATCATTTTGAATAGAAGTCAAGCATAATAGATGATGTGCCCTGGGTATGACCAAGCTACCAGGTTATGATATCTTTTCACTCAACAATCTTTCTCTTCTCTCTTCACTTCACACCTTCTTGACTACTGGATTCCTTAATTCTTCTCCATTGTACTAGCGACTTTTTCATTTTCGCCTAGTTTTTTTCTCTTCTCTTCTCTCTTCTCTTACCTCTTGACACTTCAACACATCACTTGTTATGATGCTCATTTTCGTCATCACCTTGTGTGTGTGTATGTGTATATAAATTGGGAACAAAATGGTTTATGATAAAAATGAGCGACACAAATACTGTGCGATACTTTCCAGGATGAAGGCATGGGCCAAGTGTGTATGAACGTTCCAGTCAAAGGGTAATAAAAAGGCTTATGACTGGTCATTTTTGTGATGATTTGATTCGTTCTTATTGTTTTCACTCCACTTACTTCCTACAGCGATGTATATATTGCTTTACTATTTTTTTCTCTCTTCTCTCTTCTCTCTTCTCTCTCTCTCTTCTCCTTTGGTCCACTTTTTTGCTCCTCATCCAAGCTGCCTCCTGCTTCTCTTTCAATGTCTTTCCTCTAAACTTGGCCTTTTTCGCTTCATTCACTTCTTCATCAATGTTTTTTCTTTCGCCTTCCCTTTTTCTTTTCTTACTTCTTCCCGTTTTTTTTCTTTTCACTTCTCTTTCCTCTTTTTCCTCTTCCCATTCCCATTCTTTCCTCTAGCTATGAAGACAGAGAGATGGAGAGAGAGAGGGAGAGAGAGAAAGAGAAAGAGAGACAAAAGAGATGCCTCATGGATGCAGTTCTGTCATCAATCCCATGGCTTAGTGCATCTCTCTCTCTCCTTCCTTAGTATCTCATACAAAGTTGACAAACACAGGCTTTCCTTTTTTCATTCCTCCAATCCTACCCCTTCTCTCTCTCTCTCTCTCTCTCTCTCTCTCTCTCTCTCTCTCTCTCTCTTTCTTTCTTTCTTTCTTATTCTCTTCCACCCACAAATTGACTTTAAGAACACATCTTTTACAGTGTCCACTTTTAGATCTAGCAGAATGGGACCAATTTCTTGACCAACAACTGAACACAAAACTTTAACGGTACCTATCATCATTCATCGATCGTAAGGACATGGAAAAACTGATTCAGCTGGACATGAAGTGCTACTGTGTGTATGTGTGTGAACGTCAACCAGGAAGAAGATTCAGTTCTCAATTTTTCGATGTTGCGTGTCCATATTCAGCCAGACATGTAGTTTACACACACACACACACACACACACACACACACACACACACACACAAACATCATCGTGAAACAGATTACTTGGTGAGAGAAAGACCCAGTTTTCAATTGCATTCGATTTTCCCTGGAAATATATTCGCATGATGAATTGAAAACAGAATACAATAACAGTGAATGAAAAATTTTTTTGCCAGCTTTTCTCTAGGATCTAGGCGAAAGAGAGCACGTTCTCTAGGTACGAAGTGTATTATGTCGATGGATTGTCATGACCGGTTGAATGTCAGAATAGATCAAGTTCACAATCAGAGGAAGCGAGATTGGATCACTTGGGATGAAAAGAATCAAGCATAGGCCCGAAGGAATATGATCACAGACAGATCAAGGCAGTATGTGAATAATGAATTACATTCTATTATCATGGGCATAAGCTATCTTTTCGAAAAGAGTGAAGTTAAAATATATATATATACATGTGTGTATATAGAGAAAACAGAATAAGAAAGACAGACGAGATAGAGACTATCCTAAAATGATCATGTAATGATTTGAATAATGTATGCACAACCCATCAGCTACTTCAGCTATTACTACTATTACTACTGTTGGTGTGTGTGTGTTGAGTAATTAATGAATAAAATTTTCAATGAAGATAATTGGACCAATCAGATATGTGTTCCAGACATTAGCTGATAGTAAACTGTTCACCACTAATACAGTGAAGGGTTCAAGTAGGTCATGAATAGATCATTTCTTACCAACATAACATGGGCATATAGTCACCGAGGAAGAGGAAAGAGATGAAGAAGAAGAAGAGGAAGTGGAAAGTCAATCAGATTTAGGTTGAGCCTATTAATCATTTTGGATAGAAAGTTGTGGATAGAGGAAAGAAAAATCAATCACGACTTAAAGTTATTAAATTTTCAATCATTCAGTCAATATGTTGAAGAAATAAATACAAAATGGTCTCAGCAATAGTTTTGGTGGAAAATGATTTCAAGGCAATTAAATACTGAAAAGTTTCAAAGTATGATAGGTATGGATTCATGATGTATATATATTAAATACGTCAATATACACATACGAGATGGGACAATGAATTTTTCAACTTGAAAACTCATCTACTAAGGAGGTGAAAATATTTCCGTGAACAACTCCTACGTTTGGCCTTATTTTTTTTCTCTTATATACAGATAAATGTGCAACATGATATATATGAGTGTACTTGTATGTCACTGTGGAGAAGATGTTTAAGCAAATATTGAAGATGGCTAAAAAGGAGGATGAAGAAGAGGAGGAAGAAAAAGTAGTAGGAAGATGAAAGAAGCTGTAAGGCGTTTCAAAATTTTTACCATTATCACAGGGGAACACACATCCAGAATGAGTTCTGAATGGTGGTGTGTGTAGACTCTTCAGATTCATCAAACCTTATGAGAGAGTGAAAAATATGAAATATTTCATACAAATATGAGATGGTTAAGTGCAATAGCCTCACGATGAATGGTAACAAACAATAAAATGATCACATACTTGTGAAGAGGCAGAAAAGAGAGAGAGAGAGAGAGAAAGATATTAAGAATGAGCATTTAACTGGATATAATTTTGTGTATGTGTGTGTGTGTAATTTGATGGTAGAATATAATGGAGAAATGAAATATTTGCTACACATTGTGTGTGTGCATGTGTGTTCTCATGTATTGATGTGCCTTGTTGATGGTAAAAGTTTTCTCGGTCTACAGATGTATGTGGAAACAGAAAAGTATTGAGCAATAATTTCATGAGCTTATTTGATAGAATAGTGTGAGAAAAGTTGAAGGAAAATAATATGCTTGTGTGTAACTGTTGTTTCGTTGATGAAATCTTCCATAAATCGATTTACAACCCATCTAATCAATGCAATCACAATCATAAAAAAAAACAGATCCCCAAACAGAGGTGCCATGTGTATTGGCTATTATCAGTATGATGTTTGGCAAAAAAAGGAATAAAGTTACAATCGGTAGTGTTCTTGACCAGAACAGTGTTGAACGCTATTGTTCGATGTTCAATATCGTCGGGCACAGGTTTTATAAGAAAGATAATGGTACACAATTGTGTGAAATGATCACTTACCTTCGATGGATATTTGAAGAGTTACTTTTCGTTTTTTGATAGATTTCGATTTAAATTCGTGTCTTATGCGTCTCATGGCGGCCACAATTTCCACTCTAGAATTGGGACGAGGCACTTCACATGCACCGATGAACTGTGGAGAGAGAGAAAGAGATGGAGAAAGATTGAAATAGAAATAATGATAATGTGAAGAAGGGGAGGAAGTAATGAAAAGAAAGATGTGGAGGATGGAGGAAGGATGAAGGAAGGATGAAAGAAGAAGAAAGGGACGAAGAAAAAAAGCACAAAAGTAAGGTTAATGATAATACAATAATCAAGCTCGAAGAAATGGAGGTAAGAAAAGAGAGTATAAAAGAGTGAAGAGCAGCGAATATACATAATAGCATAGAAGATCAGGTCATTGTTGAGGATGAAGTTATTCACATCTTCTTAAGATGAGCCACATGTTCTGCCAGTCTTCATCAACATGATAATATGATATTCTGATATGATCTGTGATCATCATCATCATTTTTGTCACTATACACACACATACTTGCAAACTTTTTTCACTCTACTCTTCTCCTTCTTCTTCATCATCTTTTACCAGCAGCTTGCATGCAAGTGATGAAGATGTAAAATAAGACGATTTTGTATGCATGCAGCAACACATGTGTGTATATGAATTGAATAGAGAGTGTCAAAGTGTGTGAAAATCATGCAGTATAGATGGATGCTGGATGTTGGAAAAAAATTTTTTGGATTGATAGATGGAGAAAGATAGAGAGAGGAAGAGAGGAAAGCAATTCTCATGGCACATGTATATGATAATAATAACCGTTATTTGTGTGTTTGGATTTTGTATGGAGTTGAAATAAGCCTGATGTACATATATACTGTGCTATTGGTCCGGTTTTATCGATGTTTTGACTATAGTCTCAAGGTTAATGGAAAAGACTTACGACTTGAGACTCAAGGATAAAGTCAATCGACCATTTAAAGAGATATTCTCTCTCTCTATTGGAATGTTTCTCATCAGGAAAAAGAAATCTAGGAAATACATTTACTATTATATCTATCAGTATATATGTCTCATTTTATTAAGACTTTTTCGTACAATCTGCATGGCTCACCTACTGGTAAACTCAAACTGTGCACAATTTAATCACAATTTTTTACTCCAATGTAAAGCAAATAATTTGATTTCGGCTAATATTTGTTGATGATTGAGGAAATCTCTCTCAGAGGTGACAAGAATACATATAATATGCATATAATCATGCATACCATGAACACCCAATAAGTGATCGCAATGGAGTGAAGAGATTTTTTGTGAAGAGAAAAAGAGAGAGAAAAACAATATCAATGACAAGCGTGTAATCTACACACAGTAATGTGTTAAGTGATGGTATGTAATGATCGATATGATTACTAATAATAAGCGAATAATTTTAGTTCACATGGTGTCAGTAAGGTTTGTTAAGGAATTAGTTTCACGTGAAAATATGTGGATGTTGAAGAAAAACATTGCAAAAAGAATTCACATGTGTATAATTTCATAGAATACATGTTAGAATGTGGGAAATTTTTCATCTCTTTTCTCTCGAATTCAATTCGAAATTTTGCTAGAATAGTTCAGTGATTTAAAGAAGCTAATTGGTCTCTCTCTTTCTCTCTCTCTCTCTCTCTTTTCAGATGTTTTCGAAAAACTTTTCTGCCACAATAAAAGCCATAGAACTTAATTGTGTTTGAATTCTAAATTGTACATCACAAACAAGCCCAACACACACCTTATTGATTGAGGCTAATTTTGTTTGACATGAACATTTCCAATGTTTTCTACACCAATTTACCGTATATCTACATAAACACATACACATTTGGCCAATCTAATCAGAATAATCTTATGCCAATTTAAACTCTTTTCCTCTCTCTCCTTTCACACTTCAACTACTTTACTTTTTTTTCTCTCTTTCCTATTCTTCCTTTTCTTTTTCTCGACAAATGATTTTGATGAATTAAGATTGCATGAAAATTAGGTGTAAGTATGCAGCAATAGAACAGTTAGATAAACAAGCACAGAGAAGGAGTACAATTTTTTAAGCAGTTCAATCTGAGGAATTCAAGCATTCGAAAAATTTGTGGTTAAGGAATCTTATCTCTTCCATTTCTTCGGTTGAAAATGATGAGTTTTTTTTTCATTCTTCTTACCTTTGCATTGAATGAAATTCCATGTTGAAACGCTTCATCTGAATATAATGCCACACGAGAATCATATTCATCTAGATATATATACTTTTTGGATGGCATTTTGTCTGATAATGATATAAAATAATTTGAAATCGATTCACTGATCCAATTCCAGGCGGAAATGAGACCAAATTCGGTGGCAAGTTGCTGATAATATGTTGGATGTAAATAATCGGCAAATTGTTGATGAGAAAAGTGATGATGGGAAGGATTAAATGAGATGATCGGTGGGAAACGATGGCGATGTTGGAGATGATGGAGAGATGAACGTTTACCCTTGATTAGAGTAATGATGGACAAATTTTATCGGTGGACAGATTTTATCAATCAATATATATTAATTCAGAATATATATATCCGAAATATACCAAAAACCAACACTCAAACTAACACAATAAAACAAATGAATTTACGTGTGTGTCCAGTTTAAATTGGTGATGTTTTTTTTTCTTTTCCTATGATGTGATCAATTCAAAAGACTTTGTCATGGAGTCGATCATTCCAGATGTCCATGTGTGTGTTGTTGATGATGTCTTCAAAAGAATCGATGATGATAGAGAAAAAAAGTATGGAGAACAATATCACTTGTCACTTGTGTCCATGGTTGAAAACATGGATAACATGTATATATTAATATATTGATCGACAATGTTGATGATGATCAAAAATGTGATCATTAAAATGATCACGATTAACAACCGGGATAATGAAGAGCAAAACAAGATGGTTCAGCGAATGAATATGATAATGTTTTGAATGTTATTAGTACTTGTATTTTTTTGTGGAAAAGCTTGACAGAGTTAATTCTTCTTTATGACAGATGAACACCAAGATCCACACATCTGTGGTACTGTGTTATTGTCAAAAATTGATTAATTGTCAACTTCAAGCAAGTAGCTGTCATTCCTTGTTTCGGTTACCTTTTTTTTAATTGTTACCCAAAAAATGATTGACCCAACACTTGTGTTTGTCCAATTATTTTTGTACCACCTTTCATTAAGCCAACAGATGATGATAATATTTTGTTTTCGGTTGTTTAAAACAGATACACAAACTTTTTAGACTCTTTTTCTAATCCATTGGTTGATGATGAAACACATACACAAACTATATACACAACAAAATCAATGGGCGCTATTCATCGTTTCATCATTTCATGATGATGATCTTTAAACGAGAATTATATCACACACATGTAAGATACGATCGGATGAAGATGATAAATTGCGATAAATTGAAGTGAATGAATCATCCTTGGAAGAGAAAAAAAACACCGCAAAAGGCAACCACACACAAAAATTCAGTTATATTTGAAGATGAAGTGCTATAATTCAGGTGTGTATTCTTTCTTTCCAATGATAAACTCTTTACACTCTCTCTCTCTCTCTTTTTCTCTCTTCTTCTTACTCCCAAAAAAATATTGCCCTAAAACACTTGACTGGGCAGGCTATATATATAAAGAGAAAGAGAAGAAGAAAAAAGTTGCTCCAACTCGTAACTAGAGTTCAGCAAATGAACCAGGCAAGTACTTAGAACTTAGAACTCAACTCAGAATCAGGCTTCTCGGGCTTCAGTAACTGACTGAAGACCAAACTTTACCTCACAAGCAAGCAGACTCAAGCCTGAGAGAGAATATTCTCTCTCTCTACTCTCTCTCTCTTCTCACTTTAGCCTGAGGAGAAAGAGAAAGGGAGAGTCTCTCTCTCTCTCTTTCTTTCTCTCTTTCTTTCTCTCTTTCTTTCTCTCTTTCTCTCTTTCTTTTGTACCATGGCCACTTTTTTTCGCTATGGTTTAATTCATAGGAATCACAGGATTCAGGATGAATCGAGTTCTCTCTCTCTCTCTCTCTCTCTCTCTCTCTGTTCGCCCTCTTTTTCCCACCCCAGTAGCCTCCGCTCTAGTACAGTTAAATGCTAGTCTGATTCTCAGATCTTATAAAAAAAAGACGGTCTGACAAGAGAGAAACGTAAAGTGGCCTGGTAGTGGTGGGAAGAGAGAGAGTGGAAATTTTGGTGAATGGCTTGTATCTCTGATCTCTATGGTAGGGAGGAAGCCACCTCCTGAGGAGAGAGAGAGAGAAAGGTTCTTATATGGTTCACCTAATGGCTTGTGGGTCCTCACTTTTCCTGTCTTTTGCTTCATGGTTTAGTGAACCTCATACAATATGTATATAATTTTTTGTTTCCTTTTTCTTTGATGATCTTTTCTTGTCTCTCTCTCTCCTCTTTCAATCGAGAAACGATGAACGATGAAAAATTCAAATACACCTACAATATCTTTCTTTCTCGATGAGATTTGATCCTCAATAAATTTAATGATCACACCGAGTACGGAGTTGAGGCTAAAATTTTATTCTTCTCCTTCCATCCTATCAACACTTAAGTTAGATTGAATAAATTTAATGCAGAAAATTCTTTCCATGGTTTCATGATTTTGACCTTTCATGATGATGATAATGGACACCATTTGCGTGCCCATCTAAGGTGTTCGAGTTACAATTTAAATGTTTATCGCTCTCGAGTAATCAAGCAAAATGATTTTATGTTCACGAAAGAAGAAAGATTATGTGCTACTATTCACGCCTCAAAATCGACTCGTAAACCCATGTAATAATCATCATCACCTGAATAAACAGTGGCTACAGTGGAGGTACCGTTACTTTACACTTATGGCTGGTACATAATAATAGTAATAATGGAGTTTCAAAATCATCGATCAGGACCAAGGTTTTAGAAGTTGAGTGTATAAGTTTCTCGGCCTGTGAGTATAGATACATAGATGTATATTGTGTACCTTTTAGATGCACGCAAAACTTGATCACTTCCATGCTTTCATGGTGCTCAGAATGCACTATATGCTGACTGTTTGCTATACTCCTAGATATCGAGAAAATTTGTCCTTTCTCTTTGGTTCTGGTCAAATATAACTCTCTCTCAGATGATGCCTCATAATCAATTACATAGAATCAATAGTCAATATCCAATACAGCTTACTAAGGAAACATTTTCAATGAAGCAATCATTTCTTGGCCATCCCATGAGAAAACTACTCAATGTCATATCATGAAGACATTTTTATTTATTCCCATTTCTCTCTCTCTCTCTCTCTCTCTCTCTCTCTCTCTCTCCCAACTCTTCCCACTGACCATAATGCACTTGTGGCCATATAAGTTTAAGATATTGCTCATTTTTACCAGGTTCTCTGATTTATGGATCATAAGTTTTCCATCTTGGTTACTCTCCCTCTCTCTCTCTCCGTAAGATTCTGATAAACTATCACCACGAACTATGCTCTCTTCATAATCTAATCTGAATTCGATAATCATTAGCAAAGTAATGGCAAATCGAATAACACACAAGAATTAGGGATTGAATACATGAGAAACCACTCTCGATCAACGATCTGTTGAGCCAGATAAAATTGGTTTTCTTGATGAAGTAGAGTCAGGAAAAAGAAGAAAGAGAAAGAGAAAGAAAGAAAGCCAAAATCGTGTTCACCAATTTATTGAATGACACATTCAATGTAATACGAGATGATGACAACCGAGGTACCTGGCTAGATTTTTCCTCTCTTCCCAATTTATTTCTCATGTGTAAGAGATGAAAAAATCTGACAAGACGAGTAAAATGCACAACTTTCTGTCTCTCTCTCTTTCTCATTTTCGATAACTCTTTTTCACTCAACATTTCTCAGATTTTTATTTTTTCCAGCGAGATGCTCATTTCATTTTTCTTCTCTCATCTTTTCCTCCTCCTCCTCCTTCTTCTTCTTCTTCTTCATCTTCAAAATGTTCATACTGTTTCATCATACTTGATGGAATCTTTTTTCCTTTTCCTTCACATTAATATTATCCTTTTTGAGCATCTCACCCAGAACTGGGAATCCAGGTCCAATCGAGAACCGACAAATTCATGATTCATTTTCCGTTGGAATTTACTGTTGCTAACAGCATAGATAACAATCGATGGAATTTAGATGAATTCATTTTATTGACTTATAAGTCAGCATATTTGAGATTACAAGTAGCTAAAAAATTAAAATTGAACTTTGATCTGTTCATAGTAGAATGCAAAAAAAATTCAAGTCAAATGAGATGATCCACTTTTTTTCGTTGTCGTAATATTTCGATTATCACCACTTATTTTGTGTCTAACTTTGGGAAAATTATTGATCACATGTTCGATTTTATTTTTCTTCTCCATTTCACTGAGAGCTTTCTCCAAAGTGACCAATAAATTAATAATCTGATCCAATAGGAAAGGCTTAACATTGTCAATATTATTATTATTACTGATGACGCTGATGCTTTTGGGCTGAATTTTGCTCTTAAAGCAATTGCCGCTATTATTTGAGTAGGTAAAAGCGATGAAAAATACGGCAATAATGGGAATGATGAGTGATCCCAGGCCAACCACCTATTGATGTGTATTTATATGGATGTGAATGAATGAATGTGTGTGTGTGTGAGTGTATGTGAGTTATGAGAGAAGCAGATGGTGAAAGTAAATAATAATAATCGAATAACTTAACTGGAAAAGATGATTCGAAAAGAAGAAGAAGAAGAAGAGAGAGAGGAGAAAGAGAAGAAAGCTTTTCTCTTCTTCCTTCCGCATTCTTATCGTATCATAATAATGTTTAATATTTATTTTCACCCATCATTTTTTTGAATAACTACTACTACTATCACTGAGTATACTCACCAATATGGTTGGAAAAATATAATGGATAAATGATTTTTCCAGATCATCTTCTTCATCATGATCATGATCATATGGATAACCGGGCGGAGGTGGTCCTGGTGGAGGTGGTGGACCGGGATGATGACTGTATGGATCATAACGATTTTGTGGCAAGAAATAGTATTTTCTAACTTTTGTTCGCTTTGATGAGATGTGATTTCGTCTCCGATGTCGATTGTGGCTCGGTGATCGCCATAAATGATGATAGGACATCGGATAATGATGATTATAGTAGTTATAATAGTTGTTAGCATTGTGAGGATGAGATGAAATTGATGCTGATGTAGGAAAATATTGAGACAATTTTTTTCTGGCTGAAGATGATGATGACGATGATGATGAACTCGATTGTGGTTCCATTGAATCGAGCCATAATTTACGAGAAGTTGAAAATATAAAGTTTCTTACTGCTTCATCTTCATCTTCTCTATCATCTTCGGTTCCTGTGGATGGCCCACTTTCCGTGGCTGATGTCGCAAAAACCAGTCCACGATGAATTGATATTTGAGATAGTAACCAAACTTTAGCTAAAGTGAAGCAAATTTCTTGGTTCATGGCGTAAATTTGAAGAGATAAGAACTGATAGGAAGAAAAATTCACCCACACACAGATACACCTTCGAAAAAAAACTCCAAATCAAGATCAAACTTTTAACTGGCCCGGAAGTAGAGATCTCATGGTATTACCGGTGAATTTGAGAGGATAAAATTGAGATAACTCAATGATACCCATGATTTGGATTCGAATTTCACATTATATCACGATGCTAGATAGCAATTTGGACTCATCGGAAGAGAGAGAGATACCAAAAACTTTGTACAATCCACTGATGATGATGATCCTGATGATGACTTGGACATGAGTGCAGAGAAGGAAAGATGAAGACATTGAAAATAGAACTCTCAATGAAGACGGAAGAGGATGAGCAGGAAAAGAAGGTCATTCCTAATGCTGAATAAATTTGTAACAATCTTTACTTAACTAAAACAATGCCTCGTTTCGCCTGGGAACAAACAAAAGGTTTCAAGCTATCTGAATTTATTTGAGCAATAGTATTGTTACATCAAGTGATCCTCTCCAGACACCGATTCTAGTATTTGAATTAAATGAATTCAGTCAAGCCTTGTTCTCAAAGAGGCTCATCTTTGATCCAGATGACTACGATTGGAATGAGATTTTCACTGTTGTTTTTCCGAATAAAATAAAATCTTGGCCTGATTTAAGACGGAACTATTAGTCCAGAGAGAGTATCGAGATTGACTGTCTTGAATGGCTCTCGATGTGGAGATGAGAATTTTAGATCTTCTTGGTTCAATAATGCGTTCAGCACCTTGGCTTAGGTATTTAGAGGAAAAATATTCAATTTCGATAAATGATATACTTTTAAGGATTTTAATTTATTTATTTATCTCGGTATTGTACAACTACATGATATCGTTTATCAATAACGATTCATATATTCTAAAACTTCTCCTCATTAGGCATATCCATATGCTCAAAAGTTCGTGTAACTTGCCAATAGCGTCTTACTGGCACCGGACATAACGCCCGATCCCGTTTCATCATGAGGTCATCATGAAAACTATGTTTATCTATAAATCTGGAAAATTCAAAAGAAAAAGATTCAGTTTTCAGTCCTTATTACCGTCACTATTTGAAGACAGAGGGTAACTGAATTGATCGTTCCCCAACGGTTATATGCACTAATAGCTCGTTAAGGACCTATCATGGAGAGAGAATGATAAGTTCTTCTCCAAAATTCATATACTTCATGGATTCTAATATCCAAGTTCAATCAGAAAAGTTTGCCTCTTGCTAACAAGATCAGCTTCATGCCACCAACTTACCCTGTTAACATTCGATCTCTAGGATGTCCCCAATACCAGAGACAAAAAAGAGGAGGAACCACCAATTTGGATCCCCAAGAGAGGCAACAAAATGCGGTAGCATACGGAATTATTTGATACCACATGTTTCCCAATCAAATCGACAACTAATACGTTTTGATCAATCGAATTTTGACCAACAATCCCAATCACAACATTCACCGAAACCAGATCTGAGCCAACGAAACGAAGAGCGTTAAAATTTCCACAAACCACTAACGTTCTCCTACATACCTCAGAGGTGTGCAACCGTTACCACAACCACCCAATGGTCCTGAATTCCCACACAAATCAGAATCGTATCGTAATATAATTTAAATCATTGTATTGATTGCCAAAATTAATGGACAAAATTATCCAAAAATTTTGATCCAAAACAAGCTCGAAACATGCAAAAATGAAATCAAAACAAAACGATATGCACGCTTCTAGTGGCCAAAGTGTATAACTAAAAAGCGATAAAATTTTGATTGGCTGATGAACATGTTTAACGTGTCAAAACAAAATCAATTGATTTGGGAAAAATATTGTGTAATAAGTTGGGTAATTTAATTTTTGTGGATGCTCAGTGTTTTTGGTGTTAATTGATTGGTGGTTTGACGGTTAATGTGTTGGTCATTTAGAACGAGATGAAAGCACTCATTTTAGTCGGTGGATATGGTACTCGATTGAGGCCGTTGACACTCACCAAGCCGAAGCCTTTGGTTGAATTTTGTAATAAGCCGATGATTATGCATCAAATTGAGGCTCTTGTTGAGGTGAGTTTTTTTCCCTGTATCTATAGACCAAGAGCATTCAGCTCTGAATGATTGTTACAAACATTGGCGATAAGAACAGTAGTCGAAGCTGCCTTATGGCCAATGTTTGTAATAATAATCATTCAGAAAAGAGCTGTTTCTCATTCATGTGGAGAAACTTTCGGGCTTATCCGGTGTGCCTTCACTGTAAGCGATGTGATACAATGTCGATAGTGGTGATGATATCTTGATGAGATAAAATTTTGTGCTATCAAGATGCTGATAAGATGCTTTTCTCTTTGATATTGCTTCAGGCCGGCGTTGATCATGTCATATTGGCGGTCAGTTTTTTGGCAGAGCTTCTCGAAAATGAGCTCAAAAAAGAAGAATCACGAGTGAGTTGTTTCATTCGATAACATTTATTTTCATCATACAAAAACATTCGCTTGGCTCTTAAAAACTCTTTTGATAACTCTTTACAGCTGGGCATTACGATTACAATTTCCACCGAAGATGAGCCCCTAGGTACAGCAGGACCTTTAGCTCTCGCCAGACATTTGTTGGAGGATGATCACGAACCCTTTTTCGTCCTGAACAGTGACGTTATCTGTGATTTCCCTTTTCGAGAGATGCTCGAATTTCACCGGTCACATGGTAAAGAGGGCACAATTGTGGTAAGTTTCGAAAAATATTGGTGAGCAGAAAGTTTCAAGATTCAAAGTGTCATTTTCTCTCTCATTTTTCACCATTTAGGTTACAAAAGTTACTGAGCCATCAAAATATGGTGTGGTGGTATTCAACCATGAAAACCAAGTTTCAGAATTTGTTGAAAAGCCACAAGAATTTGTTTCTAACAAAATTAACGCTGGTCTTTACGTTCTTAATCCACCGGTGCTGGATAGAATTGAATTACGTCCCACCTCAATTGAAAAAGAAGTTTTTCCCATGATGGCTACTGATGGTCAACTATTCGCATTCGAGCTTGACGGATTTTGGATGGACGTTGGACAGCCAATGGATTTTCTTAAAGGAATGGGTCTCTTCTTGGATTCTCTCCGTATTCTTCAGCCAACATCACTACATCAAGGCCCCGGAGTTTTTGGCAATGTTCTTATTCATTCTACAGCTAGAATTGGCAGTGGATGCCGTATTGGGCCGAATGTGTCGATTGGGCCTAATGTTGTGATTGAAGAAGGAGTATCCATTTCAAGGTGCACAATTTTGAAAGATTCACACATAAAGAAACATTCCTGGCTTGATTCTTGCCTTATTGGATGGGGATGCTCGATCGGTCGTTGGGTGAGAATGGAGAATACTTGTGTCTTGGGAGAAGATGTAATCGTCAAGGACGAACTCTATCTTAATGGTGCAAAAGTTTTGCCCCATAAGTCTATCAATGAATCAGTACCGGAGCCAAATGTAATTATGTGAAACCTTTTTTCTTATCAATTCATCATCGTATATCTGTCTACACACTTTAAAAGCCTCCGAATTTGTTCCAGTAGTTTTTCAAAAAATTTTTTGTGATAATAATTGGTGACCACGAAAGTTTATACTCAGAGACCAATCAAATAATTTATTATTCTATCAAATCGAATACATATATTTATATACAACAATCTTTGCAAAAAGTAAAGTTCATTTGCATTTTTTTTACATGCCTACAATGAGCAAGGGATAAGATGAGCTGATACTGCCGGTTTAAATCATTTCTGGTGAAATAAATTTTCATCTTTCCTATGGGCTTGCAAGAGGTCTCCATCCATAATTATCAAAAGATGTAGTGCCATTTTATACTCACTAAATTTACCAGACTTCCATCTCGGTCTAGATAATTGATTGCAATATGACTTCTCAAGTCTCGTTACCCTCGATCTCTGGTACAGGTACGGTAAGGGATTGATGACGATCCCGAAACCGTTTGGCAAGACTTTGTCTAAATGATATAAGATCAGGTATCATGCGAAAATGAGGTCTTTCATGAAATTTTTTGGCAATATGACAAAAAAAAGCCGCCAAAATTGTGACTATCAATGAAACGGCAATCAATATCACCCAAACCAATAGTATACGATACAAGACGGGCTCTACATCATCTTCATCATCAACAGTACCATTGTTGTCCATTTTATAAACCAATTAAAATCATCGTTCATTCTCTTTAACCCTCAAAAAAATGCCACAAAATAATTTTTCACCATCCTCCTTCAAACCCTAATGACGATAATAAATTCCAACGATTTTAATATTCTTTCAACATTAATTGCCAACCGCAAGTGACTTTCATTTCATTTCCTGTAATCTTAACCCAAAATTCAAATATTGGCGCCAATATTCGATAGTGTCGCCACCTGTATCGGTGAAAAAAGTCGCGCTTTTCTGCTCTTTTGTCATGAGCTTTGCAAGCTTTTTTGATTAACACTCACAATTTTTTCAATTTTGATCACTTGATTTAATTGATTATTGATTGTGTATGATCATTGGGATCAATTAATTTGGCTACCTCATAACCTCTACTAGCCAATCAGTGTATCATTTGAGTGTATCATTGTCCACTCGATTGATATTGATTGCAATTTGTGTGTACCTGTCTGTCCACTACTTCGGTGTGTGTAGAAAGTGTGCTCAATCAGTTAGCCTTACTGCTGCTGCTATTCATTTATCCTTATAGCTTATTGCTGTTCTTGTCGAGTTTGGTGAAGTGTATTGTTGAAGATACTGTTTTAAAGAAAGTAATAAAAATGGGCGATAAAGAAGCGGGTAAAGTATATTTTAGCTTTATATTTTCTTTGAATCAATTGATTTGTATTGTTGGAATGTCATTAAGGAGATATTTAAATGGATGTGTCATTTAAAATTTTTCCTCTTTGGGCTTGATTGATTTTTTGTAGTTGAAGAACGAGTGATCAATGAGGAATATAAGATATGGAAAAAAAATACTCCATTCCTGTACGATCTTGTGATGACACATGCCTTAGAATGGCCAAGTTTAACCGCTCAATGGTTACCTGATGTAACGAGGTAAGACATTTTTGTGATTAACCTCTCTCTATCCTTGGCCACTTGTAAAAGAAGGTCGCGTTTATTGAGCGTTTTCTTTTTTCTCTCTCCTTTATCATTGTAATTGTAGGCCAGAGGGTAAAGATTATTCTGTCCACCGGCTTATTCTTGGAACACATACTTCAGATGAACAAAATCATTTGCTCATTGCAAGTGTTCAATTACCTAATGAAGATGCACAATTTGATGCTTCTCATTATGATAGTGAGAAAGGAGGTAAGTTGCTCTTTTCGTGAATTATGTTCGAAATGGATTGCTCACTTTTGTAACTTTTTTCCTAGAATTTGGTGGCTTTGGCTCTGTTAGTGGTAAAATAGAGATTGAGATCAAAATAAATCATGAAGGAGAAGTTAATAGAGCTCGTTATATGCCTCAGAATCCTTACATCATAGCAACCAAGACTCCATCGAGTGACGTTCTTGTATTCGATTACACTAAGCATCCATCTAGGCCAGGTAAGCTTGTTACATCACGCACCCTTATACAATATCTTATCTAAAGTCTTTGATAAATCTTTCCATTAACAGACGCTAATAGTGAGTGTAGCCCTGACCTCAGACTCAAAGGACATCACAAAGAAGGTTATGGTTTATCGTGGAATCCTCTAGTGAATGGTCATCTTCTTAGCGCTTCTGATGATCATGTAAGTTGTACATTCTATTGATTTCAAATCCCGTATTACTGACGTAATTTTTTCACAATTTTAGACTATTTGTCTCTGGGACATCAATCATGCACCTAAAGAGGGCAAGAACGTAGACGCTAAATCGATATTCACTGGCCACACAGCTGTCGTTGAGGATGTTGCTTGGCATTTGCTCCATGCCAGTCTCTTTGGTTCGGTTGCAGATGACCAAAAACTGATGATATGGGACACTAGGACTAATAACACTTCAAAACCAAATCACATTGTTGATGCTCATGCTGCAGAAGTCAACTGCTTGTCCTTCAATCCATACAGTGAATTCATATTGGCTACCGGATCGGCTGATAAAACTGTTGCTCTATGGGATCTCAGGAATCTCAAACTGAAACTGCACACTTTCGAATCACATAAAGACGAGATATTCCAAGTTCAATGGTCACCACATAATGAAACAATCCTCGCTTCCTCTGGTACCGATCGTCGACTACATGTATGGGATTTGAGCAAGATCGGAGAGGAACAATCAGCAGAAGATGCGGAAGATGGTCCTCCCGAATTATTATTTATTCACGGTGGTCACACCGCCAAAATATCCGATTTCTCTTGGAATCCAAATGAACAATGGGTCATTTGCTCAGTCTCCGAAGATAATATTATGCAAGTTTGGCAAATGGTGAGGATTTATATTTTTTTTTTGATTCCAACAATTTTTTCTAACCTTTTAATTTAATCTCTTTATCAGGCGGAAAATATCTATAACGATGAGGAGCCAGAAACACCTGCCTCTGAGCTTGAGCCAGTCGCGTCTTAAGCTAAAGATACAAGTCTAATTGATCCAAAAATTTTTATCGAATATTCACAATCATTTAATCGGTAAGGTTTTATCACAGTATAAGTAGGGGGAAGTTATAAAAAAGAAGTTGAGAGCAGATTTTTGATTTTCACTTCGTTAAATTACATCTTATCAACTTTCTACATCTACATCTCCATCTGCTTTAACTGATGTTAAAAGAATTTCACGTCCATCTTCACGAGTTTCACATCTCTCCAAGTCATGTTTTGCACACATTTCCAATTGTTTTACCCGTGTATATGCTGCCGAACCGAAGATAACAAGCATATTACTTATCCACCACATTACTGATTTGATCTCTCGGTACCAGATTACAGCAAGCACTGTTTGAACACACGCTTTGGCTGTTCCACTTATGTTGTGTGTTAGAGGTGAGGTAACTTTGATTTGGAGGCCGGTCACAAAACCAATACATATTGCAAATATACCGCTCAAAGTCATTAAGGTCCAAAATTTTGTACCATATCCTTCATAATTGACGAGAACTGGTACTTCACCGGTTCCAGCGATTAGGAATGTGAATAGAATAAGGCCATTAATGTTATTATAGAAAGTGAGCATCCAAACATTCCCATCGACTGCAGGTAAAACTTTTTTCGTCAAAATGGAGTTAAGTGAAACGAAAAAACTTGCCAAAATACCGAAAACAACACCACTGATCGAGAGTGAGTTCGCAGTGTTATCTGGGTTGATTTCTTGAGCTTTCGATTTCGATTCTTGATCTACTCCCATGAAAAAACCAATAATTATGATGGCACAGCATAGAATGGCTTGTGTAGATGTTTTTTCACCTAAAACAGCATAGGTGAGGATGACATTGAAAACTGTGGTAAGAGATCGAACCACAAAGTAGAAGGCTACTCCAACATATTTGAGGCACAGATTGTTCATGGTGATCATTCCAACAAAAACCACTGATAATGGGAATACTTTTTTCAACAGTGCTGGTCGACAGTGTAGTCGTGGAAATCCTATCCATTGTGTCCATGATGGACGTATAATTCCGATATAATTTATAATTAAACAAATGACTAGTGTACAAAAACATTGATAAAAAGTAATGAAAAGAGGAGCTTCAAAGTTCACTGATTTGTCACTGAGAATGTATTTGTTAATGAAGACCATGGATATGGATATGAACCAGTAGAGTGCAACCACAAAGGTAATCTCCACGTATTTGGCTCTCAATGATCGATTATAATTGTCTCGATCTGAAATGGATCCCATGTTGACAACTTTTTGGCTGTTCAAGTTGGTGACAAGCGGTTACTCTCAAGAGCTTTTCCTCTCAGGGGATCTCCTCCTTATCCCAAGGTTTTCTCGGAAGATGATCAATCAACTCTATTATCATACGGAAGAAGAAGAAGAAGAAGTAGTAGTAGTGGCAGTATTAGTAGTAGTAGTTGTTGTAAATGATGATGATTGCCAGGGTGAAAAACTCTATTCAAGTAAGTAAATACAATACCAAATGGGCGGCAAATATTTTGCTTACTTAATCATTACCGTACGAGACTTACCTAGAATGTGTGATGAATTCCCTACACACACACCAGGAAATCAATCAGAATAGAATCTTAAGATCTCTACACTGAGCTTATCAGTTGATCCAGTGTGATTCAAGTGAGGCGAAAAAAAAACATACACCAATAAAGAACATTCAATTAACACTCTTCACATATGTTTTTTCGTGCTCAAGTGTGGGGTATAGATAAGTGTGTAACCAAAGAAACTGTGATTATAAAAATATTCTCATCAAATGATTCATTTCCGGTACATCATCAAACACCAGTCATCACCAGAATTTCACGCATCATCCTGATTGATAATATCATGTCACTATTAAAGAGTATTTTGGCAGGAATCTTATAGTTTATGAATTCCGAGAATATGTTTACATTTTCAACGAAATGCGAGATCAAAAAACTTTCATCAACAACAACCGGCATCTATTGTATCCACTAGATGGCGCTAAGAAGAATACGTTGAGCTCCGCCTACTTTCAAATACATTTCCGTTTCCGTTGAAGGGAAAAAGTTGATTGTTTTTGTATTGATAATTTTGTCTTTTGGTGAATTTAATTCCATTAAATTAACTAGTATCACAATATGGTAAGTTGAATGAACGGTGATCATGTTCATCGTGTGTGTGTCCTGAGTTGCATCTAATTTCACGTTTGTTTTCGTTCACCTTAGCCGACCAGAAATAAGAAGAGCCGCAAGTTGCGTGGACATGTAAGCCATGGACATGGTAGAATTGGTAAGTGTTTTGTTTGCTAGTTTGTCTCAATAGTGTTTGGAAGGTTGAGCATATTCAACTTAAACAACTAAATTCTTCTCGAGCTGAGCTAAATTGACGTTTGTATTTTAACTCAGGTAAACACCGTAAGCATCCTGGTGGTCGTGGTAATGCCGGTGGTCAGCATCATCACCGTATCAACTTTGACAAGTACCATCCAGGTTATTTTGGTAAAGTAGGAATGAGAAATTATCATGTCCGCAAGAACACCATTGCCAACTACTGTCCTACCATTAATGTGGAAAATTTGTGGTCATTAGTTGGTGATGGAATAAGAAAGAGGCTTGAGAACGACAAGAGAGGCCGAGCCCCAGTAGTAGACATTGTCAAGCATGGTTACTTCAAAGTTTTAGGCAAAGGTCATCTTCCTAAGCAACCAATAATTGTGAAGGCTCGCCTGTTCAGTAAGGAAGCTGAAAATAAGATCAAATCCGTTGGAGGTGCTTGTGTATTGCGAGCCTAATACCAAGTTTTGTTGTAAATAAAGCCCTCTAATGAATTTCAACTTGAAAGATCATTGAAAATATTCCAGCTTATTTGTTTAATCAGAAATTAATCGTGTAATTGTTCCTCCATGCAATGTAGTGAAGTCTATCTGGACCGAGTTTTCTTGTAGGATAGCTATGGAATGAACCCCAAGATTCGTTCGACCAGAAAAAATTCTCCAACTCATCTCTCATCTCCTCAGGGTAGTGAAAATGAGCTTGACACTGAACAATCAAAATTATTCCTCTACTCAATTGTCGCTAAAATACAGCTCATCCATTGAACTATCTCTAGATTGAACTTTTTCTCTAGATTTTACAAAATTCCTCAAAAATATCGCTTTTCTTCCCTCAATCAAACTCTTCGTTACCACTCATCGTGCACTAACACCAATGCTGTCCGCCGCATGCATACACGCGTTCTCAATCCTTCGAAAACGAATTTCCACTGCGAGAAATCTTTCGAGCGCTTACTTTCCCAAATTGCGATTAATTATCTTAATCAGAATAAGTTTTCAAAGACGTTATTCTCAAGATTTTGTTTGCCAAAATATTTTTCGCCTCTAACAATGGCCCTTAGTGCGCTCTCTAGTGAGAAGGTTTTTTTCTGGTGTCTTTGGTGATGAGTTTTGGGTTGTTCTGGGTTGAAAGCCATCTGATGGCTGGTTGAATAAAATATGATCTGGATTCCCCACCCGATAACACCATTGTATCTATCATTCTCTTGTTTTTTTTCTCTTCTGTTCACTCCACTTTATCGGATGTCGCACTCAATTCTGATTGTTTGTCTTCTCAAGTGATTCACTAATATATATACGCAACACACACACACAGCGAGTTGAACAGCGAAAAAATTATACATGCTTGCATGTATACAGATGTTTGTATTTCGATTTTGATTGTGCGGATGTGTGTGTTTTTAGATTTGATTTGCCCAGAGAACGGAGACATTATAATAGGTGTGGGTGTTAGATGTCACAGAAGGCTTACCCACGCTCAAGTGAAGCTAGCCTTTGGTGATCTATGATGCCTGATCAAAATGGTACCAAAAGTCACCTTCAAAATCGAACATCATCATCACAGTCAAATATTTCCATTTCCGATAATAATACACATCGTAACGCTTACATGGGTCCTCGAAGTGGTAATCAATTTGTGCAAAAATGTCAGATTTGTATAAATATATTCAAATGGCTACCGGTTATATTCATCTCAGCGGTTAGTACTGATTCTATGTGTTCCATTGTTTTATCATGTTATTCCTGGAAATCTATTCAAACTGATATTCCTTTTTAGGTTCTTTTCTGGGGCTATTACGCTTATGTGATCCAGTTATGTTGGTGTAAGTTGCTTGATACTTTATGGTGATGTTATTACTAGACTTTTTCCTCTGACATTTAGAACTGAGATATTCGTCCCAAAAATCTCTTGATCGTTAATCACTGTAAACATAGTAATCGATTAACCTTTTTTTCTATCCATTTCTTCTTTGTCTTCCTCCTTAATCAAGTCAACATGGACTCTGTGATACTCAAAGTTCTCTGTCTTATCGCGTTCCATTTTCTTTACATCATGACTTTTTGGTCATATTACCAAGTAATTTTCACCCGATCTGGAACCATTCCTAAAGATGTAAGTTTGAAGATGATGATTGATACTGATTAGCTTGACTCATTGATGTGAAAATCTTTCTTCTCCTCACTGAAATGATCACTCATTTCCTGCTGTTTCATTGTTATCTTTATCTAGTTTTGGTTCACATTAGACGACAACGATCGAATTCAATCAGAAATAACCAACCGTAATCAGCTCATTCAGCAGATTGCTAACGAAAAACGTTTGCCTTTAAATTGTCGTGATAGTATTGGTACTGTGCGAATTTGTACGAAATGTAATATTTTCAAGCCTGATCGAACTCATCACTGTTCTGCGTGTAATGCTTGTGTTCCTAAAATGGATCATCACTGTCCATGGTGAGTAAGCATGATTAGGAAATGCTACCTTTCCGCTACTTTAGTGGTGATGAAATCAGTTCTAGTTGATCTTATTATGTTTCTCCCGAAAGAATGAATAATTCACATCTTTCTCATTTTTTTCCTAGGGTCAACAACTGTGTTTCATTTACCAACTATAAGTTCTTCGTACTCTTCTTAGGCTATTCGTTTTTTCTTTGTTTATATACTGCCGCATCATCTTTCCCCTATTTTCTACAATTCTGGAACAATCAATTGACCAGTGAAAGCAAATTCCATGTATTATTCCTTTTTTTCGTATCAATCATGTTTGCTATAAGTCTGGTCTCCCTATTTGGTTACCATATTTACCTCCTATTATACAATCGATCCACCGTGGAATCATTTCGCCCACCTATCTTCCGTTTGGGTCCAGATCGTAATGCATATAATCTTGGAAAATATCAGAACTGGATGCAAATATTTGGAGAAAAGAAATTGTTATGGTTTGTACCAGTCTACACGAGGTAAGCATTATATTTTCCACACACACCAAACGCAAAACACATATCTAGCTTGATTGTGAGCTATATTTTTCACTTCCTGGAGGATTATCATGATTTGAGATGATGTATAAATCATCCTTCCCACTATATGAGATAGTTTTTTCAGATCCTTTGAAAGTTTTCTCAGCTTCCAGTTTTGCATGTTTTGTTGCTCTTCGATTTGTGAAGTCAGGTCAAGTTAAAGATTTCAGGAATACATCTATCTATCTCTCTTCCATCTAAAATTGATTTGAAATGAGAAACGTTAGAATATCCAGTTGCTCTCTGTGCTGATTTCGCTTATTCTAAGTAAACTGAAATTATGTCCATATTCTGTGTCAACCCAGTCTTGGTGATGGAATCATCTTCTCTACCCGGAAGACAACTGTTGGAGATTATGAATCTGGTATCCTTCAAACACAAGGAAAATCGGGAACTCTCTTACTGAATGAGATGACCAGTCGTAACAACGAGTCAAGCCATGATCATCGAAATAATTCTTCACCCCAAAGTGAATCTGAATCGAACAGTTTCCAGATTCCCAGAGCACGAGGAGATGAAATCAAACTCCATACATCAAGTAATGATAGTCACAATAGAAGAAATTCTGCACAGTTTGCGACAGCCGCTAATCAAGACGAACTCCGTTCCTTTCCGAACAGAGCTGAAACTGGTCTACTTTCAGTTTAAATTGTCCATCTTTGATAATATGCCTCTTTGACAAATTTTCCCGAATTTCATCCTCAATTTGGCCCATTTTTTATCTACTTGCTGATTCATCGCTCTTGAGCTTCTCAGATCAATTTGATCTCTCACCATGCCAATGCAACTTATAGCCATTACTTCTTTTTCATCTTTCTCTCTCTTCCTCTTCAATAATCATGCTGATTTTTGCTCACACTTTTGAGGCGTGTCGTATAATCGGCGACTTTTGAACGATTTTCATGTTCACTTGCAATATTTAATGACTCCGTCTTGCTTGCTACATACACACACACTCTCTCTCTTTGTGTTTTTGCCTGAGAAGGAAGCAATGGTACCACATCGTCATCCTAGTATAAATTATGTGTGTATGATTCTTTGATTATGGATTATGCCCATGTACATGTCCCCCAACAAAGAGAGTTTCTTACCTGCTTTGTTATTCTGTGAACCTCTCACAGCTTTGTGTTTTTCATTCAGCACGATAAAAAATTCTGGGAAAAACAGAAAAAAGTTGCAATTTTTTCCAACTTTTTCTTCCAGAAAACCAATTTCTGTTAAGCAAAGCCTTAAATAAACATCATCATAAATTTTTTTTCCAAAGTGTGAGCATTTTCTTTGTCATAATCTGTTCCAATCATTCCACCCTCCTTCCCCCATTCATTAAGAGCGGAATAATGAGCACAATTGGAGAATTCCTGATTACTTCTCATTTCAAATCAAACTTGAACTAATCTGATCTTCAGGAGAAAAATATCAATAGAATTCCCGCTAATCTTCCCCAATTCTTCTCCCATTCCTATACTAATAATAATAATCCTCGAAATTTAAATCCATCACAGCCTCGGAAATGGTATCGTGTTTCCTAGTCGCTATTCAGCCCATGGATGCTCAACCGGTGAAAGTGGACATCCACTCTTGGGAGATTATGATGAAGAATCTAGTCATGGGCTTACTAGATCAGGTTTGTAGAATTAATGAGTTCCGAGAATTGAGTGTTCTTTCGCATTTTTCCAATCAATTTGGAAATCATATCAAGATGATGGAATTCCTTAGCCAGGCGACGATGATGCAATAGCTGACTCAGAAGATTTTCTAGACATAAGAATTCAGCTCCAAGCAATTTTTACATGTGGGATTCAGCATGTTTACTTGACATTTTCAATGTCAATTCGTGGGCCTCAACGAAGAGGAAAGGAATTTTGTTGCATACATGATCGAATATTATACTTTCGCGGAAGCAACCTTTTTTTACCTAATTAGAATTTTTCAAGGATAATTTCATCATAAAGTTAATACGGTTTTTCATAATTATAGTGATGTGAGAGAAAATTTCTTAAGAATTTGACATTTTTTTCTCGATTTCAGATCCAAATTCACCTGTCCTGATAGCTCCTGGCATGTCTGATCGAAGTAATTCCGGCTATGTCAGCGATTCATCCCAAGCTGATGATATAATTTTTTCTGCAAGAAATCAGCTAATAGTCAACAGTTAATTTGCCAAACTCATGTTTTCATACGAAAATTGCTCTTTGTATCTTGACTGTCAAAAGTGTACTGGATCTCCATTCCGAAGCATTGTTAATTTTGATGTTTTTGGTACCTCATCTTTTCTACTGAACAAATTATCTTTTAATGCCAAACGGAAACGGTTGTTTTTGAACAAACTTTCTCTCTGCTATCACAATTAAACAGATAAGAAAATTATTTAACACTTTTTAACAGCATACAAAACTGTCAATAATTTCTCTTTTGAAGGTCATGTAATTGAACTTCAACCAAGTTCTCATCAGCTAAAAATTTTTGATGACAATGACCATAAACATAGAGGTGAGAATTACTGAGATCATTGCAACTACTTTGATCCAAATTAGGCTTAACCTTAAGGCCCAAATATTTTAGTTGCTTTTCGGAACACATGGAAATTTTTGCGACTTAGGATCAGGGTGAAAATAATTCCCACTCTTGGCATCCAGATCAAAAGTTCCCATTAATTAATTGAAAAAAGAGTCAGATGAGATGGAATCTCGGCAATTTTTCTCTCCCAAAGAGATTTTGTTGTGGACTGATTCCTCTTGACAAATCAGACGATCAGTGAAGAATTATCAAGATTTCACATAAGATTACACCAACTATTCTGGGAATATTTTCTCTGAGGTATATTTTTGTTCCTCTGTAGCCTAAATTTCTCTCTCTCTCTCTCTCTCTCTCTCTCTCTCTCTCTCTCTCTCTCTCTCTCTCTCTCTCTCTTCGTCTATCCCATTTATGATACACTGATAAATAGACATGATAAGTGAGAGAGAGAATATCTTCTTGAAAAAAGCAGACTTTTCTCTCTCTCTTTATCAATGTCTCACGCTTATACAAGTCTCTCCCAGTTCTCTCTCTCTCTTTCTGATTAGCTCTCTCTTCCATCATGAAGAGAGAAAGTTTTTCTCATCTCATTCAATGTTGAGAGAGAAGCTGAACGTTGCTCCCTCAGCGAAAATTTTTGATCACCTTTTTTTTCGGTCTACCTTTTTCTGTTTCATCGTGATCGGACATCGTTCTTAGTACATTAGCTTCTGTTGATTGCATAACATATAGATGTATATCACATATTGACTTTATTCTCATCACCCTTGTTATCAATCAAATAAAACATCGTGTTTTCCCATCTAGTGAGCCTGGTAAGTGCAAGTATCGTTGAACCAAGTTCGCCTGTTAACCCTCAGACCTGGTGTGGAAGGTGAGACTGAGCGAGAGAGAGAGGAAGATACATACATACTTACATTCATTTGATGTGAAGCTCTGGTGATGATAACATTATTGCCACCAGAAGATCATTAATGCTAGTTACAGTGGCTGGGGTTCCTGTTCCATGTATCCGTGTCCAAACCATGACATGTTAGAGAGTGGAAAAAATCATCTCAAACCGAATAACACTGGGTGCGGTTTGAATTTTGTGTAACATAAATTTTTTCTTCTCTCCAAAAAATCAGTTTCAATTTCAACTTCAACTAGAGAACAAAAATTATCATTCTGCGTATAAAAAAATGATAATTGTTGCAGCTATCTGTATTCCAACATTTATCAATCACTGTTCATGACATTCAACCAATGTGATCAACGGTACTTGTTCAACGATATCATTTCATGTGTGTGAATGAAAAAAAAATCTGCTCTTCCACTGTTTCTGTTCACTGAAAAACACACATCGGTTTATCGATAATAGAAAATTTATTGATGATACTCGCATTGCCACTGTGACTTATCATTTGTGCCAGATATTCAGTTTTTTTGCATACCACTTCCACGGGAAACACTCATATTGACGATAAAGAACCGGATATTTTTCAATTCGAAAAATCTTTTCCCGATAAACTTTTTCTTTTCATCACATAAAATCTGGTTGATATTGATCAACTTTCATCACCATTCTTCATCTGATTACAAATTAATGTGCCTTCATCTACGTTTAAGTGTGTATGTGTATGTTCATCTGAATAATTTGATAATGTGATATCATCACAATCATCTATCTTGATTGGATTAATAATTTTTGATCAAACGAAAGAAAAAAACAAAAGAAAAAAATTCTTCACATTTTCACAAGCGAACATTTATCAGTCATCTAACATTTCAATCTCTCATCTTAAAAGCTCTCTCTTCACCATCTTTGTCCAGACAGACACTCTAACGGTGAGTAATTGCATAAATTTTTTCATTGCATTTGACTAATCACTTGTCAATCAGAGAATACATTAGTGTAAGATAGATAGAGAGAGAGACCACAAAAAAATTAAGAGAGAAAGAGAGAGAAAAAGAAAGATAGAATACTTCCCACGTGCTATGTAAACCGATTTGTTATGTTAACGTAACGTTATAACGTTATAACGTTATGTATGCGTGTATGTGTGTGTGTGTGTGTGTTCGTAGTATCATGATATGATGACTAACATGATTGAAGATACTGATGATCATGATCGAGAAAACCCAAAGTTTCACCTTACAAGATTGGACAGAGGCGTTTACCATCATCACTAGAGAGAGGAAAAAATATTTATGATGATTTTTTAGTCAAAAAATTTTTTTTCTCTCTCTCTCTTGATTGCCATGAGCAAAATTGTCATCATGGTAACATTAAAAACTATCAAGTGACAAGTTGTGTATATGGCTATCCATGTCTGACCATTAAATTGTATGGATCGGATGTTGATCATCATCAGTCTCACCATAACTTGACCAATTCCGTGTTTGACTTGATCTTTTTATCATCATGACACACTCACACATATGCATACTCACGCACACATACAATTTTAAGGTGTTCACTTTTGTAATATTTGCCATTCAAATGATTGATCTAGACGATTGATACTGCTTCTGATGGTCGATAGCATTGATTTTTCACACTTAAACAAATTTTCCCTCCTAATCATCATTATCTCTAATGCAAATGGACAAATTTCCACAACTAAAACACTTTTCCCCCCTTTCTAAAAGCTTACTCAATGTGAAGAAGAAGAAAAATTTTACTATAACATACATACATACATACATATTCCCTAGCTAATCATCTTTCTTGTCCATCATCATATCGATATACATTATCTAAAATATTTAAATTAACATTCCTCACTGACCAGACATACACATACACACACTCAGCATCCAGACGATTGTGTAGGTTGAAAGAGCGTCCAATGTTTACATGACCTTAATACTGATGAGAGATAGAAATGTTTTGGTTTCTCCAATAGTTCTGATCATTGATCATGATCACGATACTTTTGATTTATCAGATGTGAGAGATTCTTGATCGAATGGAGTTTTATTGAAGAGTTAGGTGATAATAAGTTCAATCAAGAACACTGGGAAATTCATGATTTTCACTGTAGCATTTTTCAATTTTTTCATTCTTACAATTTTGCATTCCTCAAATGATGCATATCGTTCACTCTTCCTATTCTTCCTGCAAATTTATCCAATTTTTTCTTCCTTCTCAGTTGAGAACTTCACTCTGAACCTGATCAAAAAGAGTGTATCATAAGTATATAAATAAAATACGTGAATATAAGTGAATCGCACAGCATGTTAGCAAGATAGCATGTATACATGCTGGTCGAAAAGTCTACGATCAGTAGTAATAGTAGTCATGATATTCATATTCGATAAATTGGAATAGAGAGAGAGAGAGAGAGAGAGAGAGAGAGAGAGAGAGAGAAGAAATAAGGTTGGTCATAAAATGAAAGAGAAAAATTTTGATAATTCTTATTTCGATATTGGACGCGTGCTGTGTATATGATAACTTATATAGTCGAGTATTTCGAAGTAGTAGTAAAAGTCACTTTCGATGTCAAGTAATGTTTGAGCTGATTTTCTTTTCTCCTCTACATGCATCATCACGACAGCAATGAGACGTTATAAACGCACACCTCGAATCATTGTTTTTTCGAAAATCTTCCAAATCAATCTTTTTTTCCATAAACATAATGGTGATAACGAGAAAAAAAATTTGGAAAATACAAAATTTTCTTATAAAATTATACTTGGATTATTTTCCAATTCTTTTATCGCCTCTTGAGTTTATAAGTTTTTCGGTTTTCTCTTCTCATATCCGGTCTCTTTGATATTTCCACTTTGTAATGCACTCAATATACATGAATATCGATACACTTGGTACTCAAACGGTATTTCCCATGAAAATATCATTTGTAAACCATTTCCACAAGTTCTCTGGTTACAATCACCGTTTTTCAGCCTCAATATATGTATGCATTCATATATATAAGACAACAGAATGAAATCAAACTCTTTCCTTCCTTGTAACCTGATTGTCTAGTTCCGGACGATTTAAAATGCCTGAACGAAAGGAAAAAAAATTCCTTCTCTATTCTCTACACCCAATCGATTGTCTACTACTACTACTAACACCACTACTGTTATGACTATATTAGCATAATAATCCTCATGTAAAATTGGATCATCGGCTTTTCTTTTATCAGGCCAGCTATCGGCTATTCTGAGTGAAGAGATGGCAATATTGAATGATTTTTTCTCATTATCTTCCACGACTACACATCACAAGAGTAGTTACCGATTATCAGCTTATCGAAGCCAAATACTTTTTGCTCGAATATTGTGATGCAAATAAAGGTTCCCTCGTAAATACAAAGTACTATATATACAAAGTTAGAGACATAAGATATATTAGTAAAGACAAAAGGAGAACAAAAAGGAAATAAGAGAGAGAGAGAGAGAGAGAGAGAGAGAGAGAGAGAGAGAGAGAGAGAGAGAGAGAGAGAGAGAGATAAAATTCAACCATGTTTACAATCTTCAGTTTGCATCAAACCATCCTGTTCACATTGAACCTTTCCTCTCACCTATTTTCACTTTCCGTTATCTGAGGAAGAGAAAATAAAGAAAGAGGGAGAGAGAGATGATCTCAATTAGCAATTGGAGAACTTTTCTCTCTCTCTTTCTTTCTTTCTTTCTTTCTCTTGCCTATCTGTGTATAACCTAGTGACCGAGAAGAAAAGAAAAAAGAAAAATCTGATATACGATATTTATTAGTAAACAACACACACAATTGATTTGATTATCTCATTTGAGAGTGGCGGGAAAAAGTGAAAAGTTTCTCAACACAGTTCTCTGTATGAAAACGATTCATGGTTGTCTGTATATTGATTTACTATTGAGAAAATTAAGCAACAAGTGAGTTGATACAGGTGAATAGTGGTTTGAATTACATTGAATTAACAATCGTGATGATGATTGTGAATCTGATTGTGTGTGGGAATGTGAGTGAGGAAAAGAAGAAGAATAAAAAATATAAATGTATGTGTTAACCTATTGCATCATGATCATTTGATATCGATTTTGTAAATATTTTGATACTTTATGTTTTGTTCTCAAATCTGTCCCTCCTCCTCCTCTTCTTCTTCTCCATCATTTCCTCCACCTTTTCCATTATTCACTCAGTCAAATTCAATGGACCTGAGAAAATGTGAGTTTGTGTATGTGTGTTTGTAATCGGTTATGCATCATAACTGTATTCGGTGACTGTTGTTCACTCAAGATGCCAGGAAATAGTGGCAATCGATGAATGAAGCCGAAAAAAAGAATGAAGCCCGTATATTGAGATCATTTGATCCACCAGCCAGCATCTTAAATGTTCAATCGAAAGTTTCAATACGATAACCACTGTTGAATGCACGCTTTTTACATGAAAGTGTGCGCTTCTGATGTGATTACCATTACTACAACTGCTACTACAGCCGTTACACATACACACAACTACCGTTACTCAGTCTACGCAATATATAGTAGCAATAGTAGTAGTAGTAGATAGAAAAAAATTTTTGAATGATGATGTACTGCTTATGATTATCCATTGAAACAATACTTTCATTTTTAACCGCATACACACATACACTTCACGGCTCAACTCTGATCTCAACTCACGGAATAAATCATCAGATCACATCACATCATGTATCGAGGCCTATCAAACTGTCCAACAGCATCAAGTCGACTTGATTCGAGAGAGAGAGAGAGAGAGAGAGAGAGAGAGAGAGTGAGTGAAATCTCTTTTCTATCCGATTAGTTTTATATTTAGTTCAAACATTTATGACAAGCACACACCATTGATATACATATACCGGGTATACAGACTTGGGAGCGATACTGATTCCTAACTGTGCAGTGTGTAGTAGTAGTGGTAATATATTTTTCTATCTCATGAATTTATATATGGAGAGAGGTAAAGATTGAAAGAGAGAAATAAAAGTTCATCCATGATGCTGATCGCTGGTTCATTAACCTGGTCCACCGCGGTGACTTTTCGGTTATGTGTTTCATCGATCTTATGGTCTCTATCTTTCATTCATGTTACTCCTTTTATTTCTTCTTGAAGTTTTTTTCTCTCTCTCTCTCATCCTCATCCTCATCTTCATCTTCATCTTCATCTTAATCATCATAAAGGTTACCACCACCATTGCTGTGTTATGGTGCTATGCACGAAGCATCATCATGGTGGTATTCAAAAAGCAAAGGTATGGAAAGAAAGAGAAGATGGAAAGGAACAAGAATAAAGTTGTGATGAGAATGTGTAAAAAAGAAATATCCAAATTTTTTTCGCCAAGTTTAGAGTCAAAATTTCTTAGTTAACTCATATCTCTCTTATTTCTCTTTATCCTAATTTGAATATGAATAAGTGTGTGTGTATGCGTATATATACATGTACATGTACGTTATTCAGGATAATCAATTACCATGCGAACATTGAAATCACTAATCTGGTATCCTCTCGGAGAGGATGAAATAAAAAGAATATATTCAATTTCTCTAATTTCAATTGCACTTTGAATGCGATTTATAATCTCGATCATGCTACGTTTGTAATCAAAACTATGAAAATTTTTCTCTTCTTCTTCTTCTTCATGATATTAATTTTAAATCACAAATGAGGGTCAGAAATAGTGTGAATGTTGAGTTGATTTGGTATTATTTTTCATCTTTTTTCTCTCCAAATAATCATGAATCTTAATCAACTCTTGCCCAAAAAATCACATCTTTCTCTCTCACTCCTTGTACGTTGAACTTGCTTCATGATAGAATAAAAGTGAATGCAATCAAGAGAACAAAAATTAAGAGCATTTCTCAATCAAAATTTTTTTGGCTATCTGTACAAATGTCTTCTCTCACTCATAATCATCGCCTTGAAACACTTTCACTTACTTTGCATATGCATCTGACAATGATGAACAAGTGGCGGGAAAGAGGTGAGAATAAGAAGAATAAGAATTGAGAAAAAATGCTTGGATAAATTTTTCGTGGGAGTAACGGTATTGTGTGTGTGTATACTGAGCACATGTCATTGGGATGAGAGGCTCATCTGATTAACACTTTTTCACCTTGAACTCATCATCATATATTATTTTATTATTTTGTACATTTTGTATTAACATTCTGACCAAATACAGATTGATTCATAGCCCAGCATGGCCAATGTCAGCTGATATTTTGCAGTATAACGGTCGTGCTCTCATGTATACATGTATTATTTGATGAGAGAAAATATTGAGTTGATAATTATTTTCATGAATGTTATTCTATCATGAAATAATAGTCATGATAAGTATTTTAGAATATGAACGAAAGGGTTGAGTGATAAAGTTTCATTCTTGCTCAACTCTAAAATCGTTATCATCGAAAAGTGGAAACGAATTGATTTCTTTCTCTTCGCTTCTTTGACCAATTTTATTCCAAAATTCGATAAACAATTTAGCACGATATATTTTCGGGACTTGATATTATTCTCTTTACTCACCATTAACTCACCATGTTCATGTTCAATCTATATTCGATTCTGTATACTATTTATGAACATGGCGAACATGCATATACATACATATAGAAATCTGAAATTGTATTAATATGTTGAAATTTATCTTCTTTCCAAAATGAAAACCCAAATCGACTGTAAATAAATATCATTCTCTTCTTTCCCCTGAAATCGGTCAAAAAGTGCATGTTGAACGTGAAACTGTCACTTCTTTCCTTTTTTCACACGATCTTGATGATGATGTCCGAAATGCATCCATTTGCCTTAGTGATGATACAGGACCACCGGCGAGTTGAGCTACTTCATGAAAAATTTATAATGATATAGTCTGGTAGACATGAATGAAAATTCATGTCCATCCTGTGACTACTACTACTACTAACTACATGTACTTACTACTGTTACTATCATTTTCAGTGATTCTTCGAAAGAAAAACGAAAAATTCGAGGTTGCACTGACTCATTCACCTTCATCTCATGTGGACATACATACATATAAATGTTCTTTTCTCAAAGAAAAAGTTTCGTAACCTCAACTTGAAATAGAACTTTGTCCCTTAGGGTGAAAGATCCGATCGAATTGAGAGAAAGAAGTATCAGAATTTCGTAGGAAATTTATCCAACTATGATTAGTTGACATGTGAATGATCATCTCTCAGATTCACAGAGAGAAATCGAATCTGGACGAAGGTGTATTTCTCTATTCAAAATCTATACACAATTTCCATCACGAATTAGGTGTACTCAGAATCGTAAAGCAATTCCGAGATGCTTCACTTACTTGTAAGATGGCAGACAAGATAACGGTAGATCATGCAATAAGTTCAGACATAATTTTGATGGATGTTCTGGGCATTAAAAAAATGTAAACATATAGCCTACACAAAAATTTTACACACTATACACACTCATTACATACGCTCATATGTGGCTGGCTAGCTTGTGGCCAGAGGCATTGATTCTCACTTGTTGTTGTCCTGTTTTTCTTATTTTCTTTTCCCAAACTTATTGAGGATGTGGTCAACTCCTCCACCTCCGGTCAACATTGCCTGGATGCTGACCTGCCATAAAACTTTCCCATTTTCTCTCTCTCTCTCTCTTCTCCATACACATACACTTATATACTCTGGCAAAGTATAAGAATTTGATGAAGATGCAAATTTTTGTTTTATTTCAACCGCTTTAATCAACAATCAAAAATGCTCATTGGTTTAGCCTCCTTTTTTATCCAGCATCCCACTTGTATTCCAATCTCTCTTTAAGAGAAGAGGGATCCCTGATTGCATCACACATCTAGCCTTCCCTACATATACCGTTATGTATATATACATAAATACCTGGGGCATCATTCCGTAACTCTCTCTCTCTCTCTCTCTCTCTCTCTCTCTCTCTCTCTCTCTCTCTCTTCACTTACATGTACATAAGCAAAATGGAAAGTTAATGAGAAACAGTTAAGATCATCGCTGAATATCGAACATTGGTCCAGATTTTTGCTGATCAATAGCAAATGTATTGCGCTTTAAGTACATTTCTTACCTTTTATGGTACACACACCATACATTCACCTTGTAATTTTATGAATGGTGATAAAATAATGACTTGATGACAAATTTCTCTCTCTCTCTCTCTCTCTCTCTCTCTTGGCTTCGTTGAATGTAACAAATCGTAATTCATGTTACATCACTGAATATCTGTTCAAAAGAAGAGGCTACTACTTAACAGTTTGGCCTCATCATGGAAATCATACATATATTTTTGCGGGCATCCTTCAATATATCAAGATACATACACACAAATCATATGAAGGGTTATTACTTATCGATACTGACGATGTGATACTAAAAGTAGAAATGATCTTGAGAAAAGATTTCCGCACCTCTTCATCAAAAAGGATGTTAATGATGAGAACGTGTAGTTGAGAAGAAGAAGAAGAAGAAGAAGAAGAGCAACAAGTGGCTCATGAAGATGCTGATGTGCATGCACACTGATGAAGAGCAGCATCTTGGCCATCATCAGCATGCATTCCTGCACCCCTAGCTGGAAGAGAGAAAGATGCCATTGATTTCACAACGATAGATTCTATCAGTTGAGCGAGATGGTTTCACCCATTCAAAAATATATTTACACACACATACACACATAACCAAATGAACCCCCTTCTTATACTTATTCTATCTGTTAGCACCCTTTCGATAAGAATTATAACGGTACCAAGAAAGAAAGAGAGAGAGAGAGAGAGAGAGAGAGAGAGAGATAAACTTGAACTTCACTTTTGTTTTAACAGGTAGAAATTTTTTCAACCCTTCGAGAAACGCTATTCGTGATTGTGCTACTGGCCATTGGCCATATACTGACCGATTGCATCTTGTTGTCTGGTGTCTTCTTCGAGAATTTTTGTTTCTCTTTTGCTTTCTCAAGAAAAACTTTAATTTCAATTTTTCTTGTTGTTCTCATTTATTAATCATTTATTAATCTTAGTGCATGGACAATTAATCATATTCCCGAAAATTTCTTAATGATGTCGATGAAAGTGATGGATAATTGTTACTGAGGTTCGCGGAATTGAAGATTAGTTGAGGGTAATAAGAAGAAGAAGCATGCAAAGTAAAAAGAATTAAAGATGCGAGAAAAAAGAGTAAAAAGAAAGTGATGAGCTTATTTGAATCTCGGAATGATCAATGATGATGGTAAGATATAATCGTTTTAATGCAGCAAGCCAATACAGTGTGTGTATATGGATTGAACAAAATGCAATTCAGATAGCTTGAAGAAAGCACAACATGGTGTTCATGAATCGAAAGAGGGAAGAAAAAGTATGGAAAAATGAATATGAATACGAAAGAGAAAGACAAAATCTGAAGATGATTTGCTTAAAAAAAACAGTTCACATCAGTGATCTAAATGATCATTATATAACTTTCTTATATGTTCTTATCCTCTTTCTCTCTCTCTCTCTCTCACTCTCTCTTTCTCTTCGTTATGGATGGAATAAATTATAAATATAACTCTCTTCTTTAGTATGATTGGATTTGGTCATTTGATGACCCTGCGTTCAAGTGAGAGAGAGAGAGAAGGAATGATATGATGATCATGATTGGTGAATTGATGAAAAAATCATTGAGAGAAACCTCAAAATATCTGTTATAGTTGTATCATTCTTCTTCTTTCTTTCTTTCTTTCTTTTTTGTGTTACTAATCTGAAATTTATTCACCATGAACGGATGAGGAACTTGTGGATGATGATGACGATGTGAATGAATCACTTGCAGAAGTACCGTTATAAATATCTTCCAATTCTAGGGTGTAACTGAGCGATTTTTTGAGTCTTTCCATTCGTCCGAATCGTCCACGACGTGAGAATAGATTACACTGATAATATGATTCATCTTCACCGTTGGGACAATCAGAACGTCCATCGCACACATGATATGAGTCCATGCATGTTGATGAATCGGAGCACCGATAATATTCCGGATATGGGCACACTTTGTCACATCCTTCCTCATCCAAGCCATCTCGACAATCTTCCCAGCCATCACAAACATGGGACATACTGAGAGAGGGTGATAAATGAGAGATGGTCAGGAAATAAATTTCGAGAAACGGTATAAAATGATGGCAGGGATCATGATGGATCGAAAACTTTACCTCAAACAATCATAATAACTGCATCGGAAACACTGGTTGATGTTGCTTCTTCGCCCAGGATTGAAAACATGTCGTCCGAGAGCAAGTTCTGAAAGAAAAAATATTGCAATCACAATTGCTAACAATTCCAATCAATTGAACAACTAGCTTGCCAATTAAAGGTAACTCACCTGCGGCACAGATGATCAAAATAACGGCAACAGTGAGACGAGACATTGTTTTGATTTTTTGTTGGCAATGGCGAAGACTTTAAGAAGAGAAACTAGAATCACTTTGGATTATCACTTGGAATGTGATATGAAATGCACAGAACAATTTGAATTGTTTGGATGATCGAAAGATGCTATCGAAATAACTGGATTCCATCTCTGATATTTATACTCATTTTGTTCGACACTCACATGCCCATACATTTGATGAAAGAATGCGGCAGTAAAAGGGCAAAAAAGGAGAGAGAGTCATGATGAGGGTTCTGATGAAGTTCCTAGAATAAAATTATTAGAACATGGTTGATTGTACACAATTTGAATATGATTTGATCAATAATTGATGAAAAATAGAGTGAGAGAGACTAAAAAAAGGTGGTGAACGTGACGAATGATGAAGTAGGTTACATTAAAATTGATCACAGTTGAGTCGGTCAATCGTAAAAATTGATGAGCTCAATGATCTGATTATCATAAATTCAACCCTTTCGGCACGTAGACATTGGACATTAGTTAGAAAAAAAGAAGCCCTGTAACAATGAGAGAGTATATTTTGCAATGTAAGGTTGATAGTGATTATTGTTTTCATCATATGTTTCTTCGATACTCAGTATATCAAGCAGCTCATGAGCTACCTGTTTCATAAGCAATCGAAAATCAATTATTCGAAATTCCGGTCAACAATCTATGCACCAATATCATCTCTCTACTATTGCTATTCGATACCATATGTGTAGCAACTAACACGATTGAGGCCATTATTGATTCGGACACAGAAAGGTTAACAATTATTTCACCTATTATTGATCAAACCACTGACTAAGGCTGATGTTACCTATCATGTTCTCACTTGAGGAGGAGTGAAAGAGAAAGAGAAAGAGAAAAAGAAAGAGAGAGAAAAAGAAAGAGAGAGAGAGAGATACCCGCCACCCACCGATATTTTGCCAACGGTACGGCCATCATCTCCCTCCCTTTCTGTGTATTGTATTGCACTTGATATTGTGGATCTAATTCATTTTCGTGACATGGAATTAAATCTGAGCCTCCAGAGAGAAAACGTATTTAAATACTTTGTGCACACAGTGTTTAGATTTGAAAGTTATACACACACATATCATTTTCACAAGTAGCTGTGATTTTTTGCTTCTTCTTCTTTTAATTGGCAAGTATTCACAACAATCAAGAATTTGGTTGAATGTATCTGCTGATCATCATCTTCTTTGCCGCTTGTGTTTAAACGATAAACTTCCCTTAACACCAGCCATTGCTATGGTCAATTTGAACTCATGTTCACCGGAAAACTTCTTCTCCACTTCCTCATTGTCTTCCGTTCTATAATCATGCAATACCAGGCTGATAGCATTGGTTCTGAGTTGCATATCATGATAAAGATGAACTAATCACATGAACAAATATCTGAACAGTCTGGAGAAATTGTGTAAGATTCATTCGCTTTGAATCCCAGATCCAAAGTTGCAAGAATACTGTATTGGTGATCAATATTAGTCGAAAAATTTTTCAATTGATCATTACCGATTACCTCATCATCAGTACATGATGGTCGATCAAAATCGATATAATTCGATTATTTGCAATCTAATGATTATGGGTCAAAGTTCACATCAAATTGGCTCGACAGAAGCAGCCAGTAGATCAGTGGCCATTGATTGCAGTGTTTATCAGTAGCACATTTCACTGTCAACAGTAACAACAACAAGCCACTGTTGATGATGGTCAGTGGTAATGGTGATGGCACAAGTTGACCATCATGAACCATCAGCTAATGAAGCTTGTGACTCAAATGATTAGGAAGCAAATTGATACACCCTACAAACGTAATGCAAATGAGGATGAACTTTTGTGCACACTCAGAGAAGAGAGAACCATCATCATTATTCTGGAATGATTGTCATCTTCAGAATTTCATCTTCATTCCCTCCCATCCTAATGGGCTAGAGATGATGATATAGTTGATGATGATTTTGGAGAAGAAAATTTTTTTCAACTTTATTCATCATGCTCATGTCGGCACGCTCTGTTGTCATTTTGAGCGCGAAAAGAAAACTTATATTTCTTTATCATGACTCACTTTCGATTCTTGAATTCATATCTTTTTTTCCCCGAAAAACTTGAACTTCATCTTCATACATGACGCCACTGAACACAAAATATAATGATTGTCATGATGAAACAATGCGTGCCTTGTAGTAATTTCAAATTTTTTGATCATGAATTTTGATCTATCAAAAATTTTTTGAACTCAACAGCAATGCAATAACATTCAACAGCCTCTTTCATGAATGTATTCCTTTTATGCTATTTCAAATATTTTTGGTGATTTTTGAAAAGTTATTGCCAAAACTTTTTTTTCACTTTCCACTGGATCATGAGGTTACTTTCGTGTATTCTCGTGACTTGACCACGAATTACTGACCATATTGATGATTCAAATCTTTATCATCATCCACCTTGATTATTATACAAAATATTTAACTGTATCATATGGATAGATTGATGATGATCTAGTTTTGCATGATTTTCACTTTTATTTTCTTTTTTCGCTTCTTGCTTCTCCTCTACTGTGAATCAATTGCTATTTTACCACAAAAAAGCGATTTGATTTAATCGTGATCCAATCATTGCCGGCATCTACAATCTTCCACCATTGTTCAGTTACAAATAGCTTTCCTTTGATTATCATCATTCGTTAGTGTATGGCGAAAGTTAAATATATTGATAAAGATATCGATATGATCATCATCATTTGCAATTATCGATTCCAGGTAAAAAGGGTTGAAGATAATACGTGTGTGTGTATATAAACAATCCGTTTTTCAGGTTAGTGTTATAATATATTTTGGCAATTCAATCACACACAGTATAGTAGTGAGGCTTGTTATTTAACCAAAAAGTGCCTCAAACAACAATCAAGCAAGAACAAGATAGAAGAAGATGATTTTATTTAACTTCTGAAAATGTAGAAGATAGAAACTTAATAAATCAGCCATCTAATCCAGTGAACATTAATTCGTTGGATGTTACCCAAACGTTCATATATATGAAACCTCTAAATTGTGGCAATTAATGGGAATATTAGATATGAATATTCATTGCAATTTGATTTTTGCTTTTTTGGATTTGTCTTTTATTCGTCATTTTTAATTCACTGGATGGTTCTTCTAAATATTGTGATATATAAATCATCTCTCCTCCTCACTTTTCATCTCATTCATTTGTGTGTGTGTTAATATCATTGAAAAACTTTATCCTCATTTTATTTTTTTTGTTCACATTAAAAACTTTTATATTTAGATAGCCTGATTTGAAACATTTTGAAATCTCCTCAAAGCTAATTAGCATAACGGTCGTACATAATCATATTTATTGTCATTTATGACCAATTCGACATAATTTTCTGAATATTACCTACAACGAAAAATATTCACCATCCATAGTAGAGTTATTGAGGAAGAAAAAAAATTGCACAAAATATTTAAATATTTAAAAATGGAATTTATATTGGTATGAATCCCTTTATTGATCACGATTGACATGAAATTCACCCTGAAATACATATATATTTCTAAGATTCAATCTCTCTGAGATGTCAATTCCATGATATAGTTTCCAGAATGAGTCCAAAATCGTGAGTCCAGCAAGTTGTAAGAAGAAGAAGAATATTACAAATCGCAAAAAAAATGAATTTCCCAATACAAACTTCTCCAACCCTATCATTGATTTCCGGCAATTAATTTGGATAATTATGATGATGATAATTATTGTTGTCTTGATTCAATTTCATGATAATAAAAAAGAAACTGATGTATCCAACAAGCTATGCCCAGGCAACTTTCTTCCAATGAACATCACATCATACAGTGAGATTGATGTTTATGATGATATTCATATTCACAGGCGGCTCAAATGGTGAGAATACTTTCTCTCTCTCTCTCTCTCTCTCTCTCTCTCTCTCTCTCTCTCTCTCTCTCTCTCTCTCTCTCTCTCTCTCTCTCTCTTCCTTTCTTTCTTTTTACGAGTAGGCCGGTGGAGGCGGACTTTTTGGCCTATCCTAATCTTGGCGAAGTGTTTGGTGATCTTTTTTAAGCAGAAAAAAATTGCATTCTGATCATCTGATGGATCATCCGCATCTTTCTTCTCTCTCTCTCTCCTCTCACTTTTGAGCCTTCGATTAATGATACAAAATGCAATTAATCTTAACGCTCTCTCTCTCTCTCTCTCTCTTTAAAATGATTCTAATTCTGTCTTCCACTAAAAATTTTCAAACCATAAAAATTTTTCACGAATACACCTTCTTGAAACTCCTAGGCAGACCGATAAAGATCAGATTGAAAGTAGAGCAAGAAGAAAATTTTCTCTCTCTCTTTTCCTCTTTCTTTCTTTCTTTCTTTCTCTTTCACCCCAAGTAGGTGGTAATTGATGATGATATTGTCTTTTCATGAGTATTCATTTAAATATCGCTCAACACTTGCTGATATCAGAGATTTCATGCTGATCACAAAACTTTAATTCAGCCATCATATTTAAACCGATTTTAGGAATGTATTTTTAGGACCTTTACGATTGAGACAATCTGAACACACTTTCTCTTATCACTTCGAATTTATTTTGAGTAGAAGTGAAAAATTGTCCAAAGATGAGCTGCTCAATGGATCAATTACGATTGACTCTCTTGTAGAAGGAGAGGAAAAAACAAAAAACCTGAAAAACAATTGATTAAAGCTTAATAATCTTGATTGCAGCTAGGTGACCACAATATATAAGTTAAATATAATCTATTGGATGATTTTAAAAGAGGTAAAATTTATCAATTGAGTTTTTATCCTCACAAAAATTTGAGCAATTTTCAAAAATTTACTCCTATTTTTCCATAAGCTATAAGAGGAAACCAAAACTTTTCTATTGGAATAAATTGCTGATAATAAAATTGCCGTTTCTTAAAAAAAGATGTCTACTTATAAAATAATTTTACTCATATTCACCAAGACAATCATAATAGAATCAATTATAGTGAATTTTACGAAAATTTAGAGAGAATTTCTATCAACTAATTACAACTGTAAAACTGCAGATATTGAATGAATCAATCGCAATCAAAAGTCACACAATGAGAATCGCTATTCATTTCAAAGTATAGCTGCAAGAGACAGAGACAGAGAAATATCTCTGTGAATATTTTCTCAACTTACCTGCAATTGATCAGGAAACAAGTCTTAATTTTTCCTACAATTTTCCAAGAAGTGTTATGAATCATTATGTGTGTATAATTATTTGAATGACTCACAATAATCATGAGTTGTTATTCATTTTCAATGATTTATCTGAATCGCTCCAGAGTATCGAGAATGCTGAGATACGAACTTCGCGACTGATTCTCCGTTTCATTGGATATCGTAGACTTTGGGCTTCTTGATAGTTAAATCTGCAATTAACTTTCTAGATTCCTTTTTCGGAATTACAAAGTGTAGACTTTTTTCCTTTCCACAGGAATATCATTCGATGTATTTAAGTAAATGATTCATTCAGCCTTGCCAACTGCAATCAACTTGCCCGGTTGTAAGTGAACACCATATGAAAACCATTTCCACTTTGGTCTTGATATTTTTGCTTCAATATTTCCGATCCTAGGCTCTGGAGAAAATGATTATTCCCTCTCTTTCACGATCAACTATGGAATGAATCCGAATATTTACTGCGAATTCAGCCTTTTATGGCATCATCAGATCATTCATCTTCCATCGTAGCTACTATTGCTGTGTAATCTGAACAATTGTGAACCATTCATTGTTCTTTTGAGCTCTCTCTCCATACATTGAACATTGAAGTTCAATGTTCTCACGCTTTTGTGTATGTATTCACACATACATATACACACACAGAGAAACACAGAGGTAATATTTCCTCATGAGAAAACTTTCCAAAGTTCTGGGATATTTCTACCATAGAAATTCATCCTTTTGAGTGCATCTTTTTTCGAATTTTTCTGACCAAAATTCATGGCAACTGTAATCACTGCGACCAGCTTCAAGGTTGGAGTGAAAACTTGCCAAATTAACTATGGTCAACAATATCAAAATGACCATGATTGCACGAATGTACCCCGTTAATGTATTAATCGTGTGTATACCCAGTAAGAAGGTTTTACAATGGATAAAATAGTTGAAATAGAGGTGCCTCAGGATAAATGGACAGGAGAAGGTAAAATTGATCATACTTTAAATTACCAAAATACTGACAAGAGAGAGAGAGAGAGAGAGAGAGAGAGAGAGAAATAGAGAGAGAGAGAGAGAGAGAGAGAGAGAGACTGAATACCTGTTGAAAATGATTAGAGATGAAGTCATCATGGTGAATTATTTGTTGTTCTCTTGTTCACATAAACATACAGGTAGCCAGTATCTTTTTCATAGCTCAAATATGCAAATAGCATTCGAAAAAAATTTTCTCAAATGGTCATTGAATAGGTATTATCATAAAAGGTAGGATCTATGAGGAAACTTCAATAGTTCTTTTCACTTCGAGAATGATCATTATTTCAGAATGACTATGGTTAAGCTGAACTTTCATGGGCATTTCTGGGATTTAAGTTTGAAGAACACATGGAATCATGATGAAACCGAAAGTTTTCTCCACACTTTCCCATGTAGGTAGTTCCATTTGATTCAGACACTTCAAATTGAAATGAGTCTAAAATAGAGGAAAAAATTCATCCATATTCAAATTACTTGGAATGTAATCAAAAAGCCGCATAGTTGAGATGATTAATTTACTCTCAGTGATATGAAAATATTTATAACCACAACACACACTACTTAACCTGTTTTCTTAAATATTGAAACTTTTTGAGAATCATTCGTCTCTGTTAATTATGCATCACAAAAACATTCACACACACACAGTCATAATCATAATTAAGAAAGAAAGAGAGAGAAAGTGAGTGAGTGGCTTAATTTTTAATCATCTTCTTCATTCTTAGGTTAAACTATTCCAATCATTTGACAATGAATGGGGAATAACCTCAATGAATATGGTAATCATAAATTAGACAGCTACCTTCTTCATCACTCCATCTTCCCTCCTCACTGCATAAGACATACACACACACACAAAAACATAGGTGATATGATGAAGTAGGATTAGAAATGTTAAATGATCTAATTGTACAGATACAAGATTAGGCTGGCCATCATACAATCGAGAACATAAATGAGATCAAAGATTGAAGAGAGAGAGAAAGTATTCATGGAACTCAGCATAAGGCGAGATGAAGATAGAAAAAAAGGAGAGAGTGAACAAGTTGTTAAGTTAAATCTTTCAAAATCACTTTCGTCAATCTACTTTCTCTCTCTCTTTCTCTTGAGTCTTTTGAGTCTTTCTCAACGGGATACAAGTGATGAGGATGATAGTTTCATCATCATTTAGATCATCTCATTTCTCTCTCTCTATCTCCATCTCTCTTGAGCTTTTGCTTTTCGCCTAAAATCAGCCACCACAAAAGCATCATCCAGCTTCTCTTTCTACTTATAGCCCTTTGATCCTGATTAGAGAGAGAGAGAGAGAGAGAGAGACGAAGACGAACTAGATTGAATCTGGCGGCAACGAATTTGGGTTAGAATGATTTTAAATCACTGGCTGTTCTCTTTTTCCGGTTCCATGTGTAGCCATGTGTGCGTGTAGGTCTGATGATTTGCATGTCGTGAGTCGATTTCAGAGTGATAACCGAAGAGAAAAGATGTGATCCCAAGAAAGATGTGGGCATATATATACAACAAATGTATTGCTCTTAAGAATGAAGACAGAATTGATGCATCATCAACCTTATGGAATGATAAGAATGTGGTATCCTCTGCTCTCTCTCTTTCTCTCTCTCTCTCTCTCTCTCTCTCTCTCTCTCTCTCTTTCTCTATTTCAAGATCCACTTTGCTCTCTTTATATGACTGAATATCGCTGTGCTTTTAGCCTAGATACTCGTGTCAAGTTGATTTTTTTACTCACAGAGAAAGCTGATTGGAATGTGTCCCAGAGGTGATTTAAAATTTAAGATTATAGCAAAAGATAGTCACCTATTTGAAGAATTTGTGGATGCAATTTAGGAAGGGTTATTTCAGTCAAAAGTAAAGGGATCCAACCGAGAGAGGAAATTTTTGAAAAATTCTTTCCTCTCTCTTTCTTTCTTTCGTTCCTTCTCTCCTGTAAGATTGACAATATGACCAAAATCTGATCAAAGTTGTTCAGTTGAGAATATGAGATTAAAGTGAATCTCAGCGGGAAGGCAAAAGTGATTTGAGCTTCTTCTTCATCTTCTTTCCTGGTTTAAGAAGAAGGAAAAAAAGATTACCATGAGTAGGAAGATGAGATGATGAGAGGGGAGAGAGTGAGAGAGAGATGGAATAAATCTAAAGTATCTTCAAGAGGAAGGAGAAATGATCGAAATGAAAGAGACACACAAGATAAAAGTCTCTGAAAATCTAAGAGAGAAATAGAGAGATACGCCTGAACAGTGATGATGAATTACCAGAGAGAAGGAGAAACACGACGAGACTAATAATAATACTATTCACCCATAGACACTACACACAGTCATTTTAGCAGAACGATGTTGATCAGAGTCTCTCTCTTTCTCTTTCTCTCTCATCGTCTCGTATTGGAGAGAGAGAGGCGATAAACTTTGAGAGTCCAAGAGAGAAAGAGAGAAAGAGAGAGCAAGAGAGTCTGAGAGAGATGCTGGAGATGAAAGAGAGAGAGAGAGAGAGAGAGTGAGAAAGTGAGAAAAGTGAGCTGATGATGAGGGCCAAGTTTATCCCAATCAGAATGAAATTTGCATCCAGTGTAAGTGAATATGTTTTTATGCTAGATTTCGGAAGCAACAGTTGATAACACTTCACACATGATATTCTAGCGGTTTTGGTTTCCATCAAGTTAACTGTATCTGTATCTGTTCCCTTTTGACCCCCAAGCTTGTTCCGATCTTGAGAATTTATTCCATGGCTAACTTGAGACCAACATGATTGATGATGATTTGTTCCCGAATAAAGCTCTCTTTTTGATAGTTAAAATGAATAATTTTCATTCTTCAACTCATAAAGTTCAGTGTTGAACTGACAGCTTTCTTCTCGCTGTGTATATGTGCTGGCTTACATGTGTGTGTGTGCGTATAACGGTATATCGTGCATTTTCGATCACTTATAACTTAAATTTCGGCTGATCACTTTTACGTTCAATTCATTCAACTCTTCAAGTGTGTGTATGTTGTGTTTGCTTATTAATTTTTTGTTTCCTTTCTACCTGTTGATGTAAAGTGTATCTCGGTTAACGTTTGAAATGGAGGAAAAATAGTGAACATTTGTCTTGTGTGAGTATGTATTGAGATTGGAAGAGAAAAAAAGGAATTAAATTATGAATTTGATAATGAAAAAAGAAGGATAAATCAAAAGTGGAACAAGATCATATTATCATTTTACCACTACTTGATGTGATTTGTGTTTATTTGAAAAATATCATCTCTATTTCCAAACACAAACATACACACATGTTCATTTCTCATTGAATAATTGTCCACATGTGTCCATACTGTATTCACCATTATGCCTATCTCACTTTCCAAAATATCACACAATATGACATCCACCATGTTCAATGGAATACAATTTGATGAAACAATTCTTGATTCCAGTGAAACTTTCGAATCAATGACCTCTCCATCTCATCTTCCTCCCTCATCTCTGTCAACATCTACTAATTGTTTTCGTCGAGCTTTTCCCGGCTTTACGGGCATTCTGACCAATTGTGCTAACAGTAACAAGTCCATATCAATGGCAACATCTCATGCATCAAATGATAATAATGATGATCATTTTCCGTTGCCAAAGTCTCCCATAATTCACTCAACTGAAACCAACACATATCGGCAGCAACAGAATTGGTGAGTCTTCCGATCTTTCTGACAGTTTTCCCATCTTTTTTCATCCCGATGACAATTACACGGAGAGAGGATAGAATTTCATGATCTCTGTGGAATGTCTTCGCTGATAGATACATCTAAATTATTGAGTTTTCCAATTAGAGGTCAACAATAGTAGACACAGACCAATAAACGTTCAATGATCTTTCGCAGCGTGTGTGTGTGTGTGTATGTTTGGGTGTTTGGAGGAAAAAATGTGGCTCCATGTCAATGTGCACATCATCCACAAGATTTTTTCTTCCCTGAAAAGTTCTGTGTAGATAAAGTGTGATATACACATATGTGTATGTGTGTATAACTGAGAGTAAAAAATCAGAGAGCTTGCCATGTTCCGCTTTTGTCATGCATCAAACTCTAACCTAAATACACTGGCATCGTATGCCTCGATTGATATGGCTCGGTGTATGTGTTCCAAATACCATACTTTTAGGGCTAACGACATGGCAAAGTATGTGAGATAAAGACTCTGAGAAATGCTCAGGATGATCTGATCTTCTCTTCATCTTCTTCCATCTTCTCTTTCTTGTTCTTTTTTCTTCTATCTTCTCTGTACACTTTACCGCTTCAACGAGAATCCAATGAAGCTCTACATTGGTAAATTCATTTACTGTCAACTATGATGCTACGATTCGTTCCAACGAAGCGCTTTAAATTCTTTGATTCGGTTAAAGATCTGATTTTGTTGCCAAAAAGTGTGCATATGTGTGTATATGTTTGTGCATAGTTTCGATGATTAGTGAATATGTACATATATATAAGTGAGGAAAGTTAAGAGAAGAGAGAAGAAAAAAATGTTTCAAGCTATCAATCAGAACAGGAACCGGAAATTTTTTCTTTCAATCTATCTTTTCTCTCTTTTTTTAAATAAAATGTATACATATTTTTCTTATCGAAAAAATAGCATATATGTATTTGATATACACTATTTTTTGCCTCCGGTTACACTGAATTCAATATATATATATATATTATAATAATGATGATAAAATAAAATAATCATAATAATATGAACTCTCAAAGGCTCTCACCTGATTGTAAATGAATCGATAATACTTCGAAATCTGAATGAATTTAAACAGCTAACATACTGCCAATCGAGCAAAGTGTTCATACACGTTCATTTATATTAATTATTGATAATGTATCATGATTCAAAATCAAATCTGATGACTGAACAACAGGGTTGGGACCAGACACACACATGTATACAGTGAAAGTGTGTGTCATCATATGCAATGAAGAAGAAGAAGAAAAAATTCTGGTTGCCCATTCATAATGAAGGATAAAGTGTTTACGAAAAAGAAAATAAGATTATTAAGGAACCAAAAATTGTCGATTAAAAACCATAAACAAAAGAAAAAATAAAACAAGAATATGAAGTAAAAAAGATGAGAAAAAAACTTTTTTCCACGCTTATGTGTAGGTGAATGTTGTGTGTGCATGTATATGATGATAGAGGTGAAGTTTTTTCTTTCTCTTGATTTTGGGGATGATTTTGATGAATTAACTTTCATTTTTGCCTACCTTTTTTTCACCTTTTTCTTCTTCTTCATTTGCCATTCACTTTCCCTTACAAAAGAAAACACACATAATCAAAACATTTTGCTGCCGTAATATTATGTTATATCATATCTACTCTATCATGGACAGAAAAAAAAGAATTCATCCAATGAAAGAGGAGGGGATGAATCATGTTGATGTGTGCCTGTATTAGGTGTATTTGTTGAGGGGAAAAAGTGCCAAAATTTCAACATACAGTATACAAAATATGAATAACATTGCTCACACCTTAGTGTCATTTTTGTGTATGTCTATATGTTGTTCCTGTTGAATGGACTACCTCAAGAGGCTAACATCAGAGATTGAATTTGGACATGGCCAGTGAGTGGATTGATAAGGAAAAAACTGAAGTTCAAGAGGATGAAGAAGATAAAGAAGAAGATGAGAAAAACGATGCTCAACAAAGTTCACCGATATTTTTCGTCAGCATCGTTGGTGGTTAGAATCGTTAGGATAAATTATGAACAGTGGAAGATAATTTTCTCTCTCTCTATCTGAGGAGGCCTTTTTTTCTGTTTCCCTACTTCCATGAGAGGAAGAAAACTCATCATCTCAATGATCATCATCATCCGCATCTTTTTCTTCTCTCTCTCCTCCGACGATGATTTTATCCTGGTGAGATGCTCATGAAGAGAGTGAAAGATTACAAACCCACCAGTGGCATGGATGTTAATTGTGGCTATTATTGATCAACTAAGATGAATTGAAGTGATCATCACAAAAGCAGCATCTCTCTCTCTCTCTCTCTCTCTCTCTCTCTCTCTCTCTCTTAACAATCAAAGAGATGAATGAATGAATTCAGCTAGTTCACAGGTGTAAAAGGTAAACTCATCTTCTCCTCTTGACTCAATATTTGTGATATGATGAATTTTGAGATCCTAGAAACGAATTTCAACTGGTTGCTTGGCTTCCAGGGAGCATAGCAATTATTATTATCATCAAAACTCATCATCAAAACTTTTGTTTACTCTCATCAGTCTATCGAAATCAGTTAGAAGAGAGAGAAAGAGCATCGAACAAAGAGGAAGAGAGAAAGAGAAGTGATATTTCACATGTGATGCGGATACAAGACAGAAGCTGATGGGAAGAGAGAGAGAGAGAAATTGATGACTTGCTTGGTGGTGAATATTGAACAGAAGTGGCTATAATTTTCAGTGAATGAAATATGATCGCAACTTCTGTAAGTGTTTTTTCCAATATGAAAAGAATATTATATCAATAATATTGCAAGAAAAAGTGAGAGAGAGAGAGATAAAGAAAAAGAACTCCCAATACGATTGGATAATTTCGAGAACTCAGAACTTTGAACCCTCATGTCAATGATAGTTGTGTTTGTGTGTGTGTGATCATCTCTTTTGAATACAAATACAGGAAGAATTTGACAGAATGAGAGAGACAAAAAAGACAATGATTACATAGGTAGGTACATAAATGGAAAAGATAGATTGATTCAAACGCCAAAATATTCACATCATTACAGTGGATTTCACTTGAAATATGTGCATTTTTCAAATGAGTTTGGACTTTTTTCTCTTCGAATAAGATACACAAGGTCGAGAAGAGGGTGAAGGACACAAGCAAGCATCATAAATAGAAGTCTTGCAAATGAGATTGGAATCATTCCTTTTGAGAATAGATACCGGAGTGTATGTTTAAGTTTTCATATTTAGGTAGTGAAAATGCCTCGAGATTATGCAAGAGTATTTGATGAATGAAGTTTTCTATCTTATCGAACGTGCCTATTCGATGAATGAAGTATCCTATTTTATTGAACGTGCCTCACGTGCAATTAGTGAACATTTCTGCACTAAATGCTGCACTAATATGTTGGTTACGATGATCTTACCACACAAAAAATGCCTATTGATGATGAATTTGGTGGAAAATTCATATTTACTTGACGCTTCTCTTTTTTGTTCTGAACAAAATCCATTCTCATTTGAAAGCCCTGAATTGTCCTTGCTGCCTGTGTGAAGGACTCCAATCAAATTTGCAAAAAGTCTTATTTCTTGTAAAAAACACTCCTATTTCAAATGAAATTCACTGTACATTGACAGTAGCATGAGCGTGTGTGTGTGTGTGGCTCATGATGATTTCAAGTTTCCATTATCTATACACTCTTGAAACTTTCAATCATTCCAACATAGAGATGAGTAGCTATAGCTTGATAGTTGACAGTGAAAACTTGTACCTTGAAATGCAAATCTTTCAATGTTCTCTCTGTACTTGGTTGGCCAATTTGCATCGTTTTTTTTGATTGGAAAATACGAACAAGCTGAATAAATAGGCACATAAATTAATTGCACAGTAAATTCAATGTTACTTTGACTTGATCTTGGATGAGAACTTTTTTCCTCTCCATCACTTTTTTCCCTGAATCAAGTGTTTTTTTCGGATCCAATCAGTAGACTTATATATGTGTGTTCCTGTGATTGATCAGAATGACAAATGAAGGAATTTCAGTTCGAAATGTATGCTATGGCAGAGGAAGTGCAGATATTCTTCGAAATGTGTACGTTTCCGTTCCTAAAGCGGAAATATATTGTCTTCTGGGTCCTAGTGGCTGTGGTAAGACAACATTATTACGCTGTATTGTCGGCCGATTAAAACCTGGTGATGGAGATATATCACTTTTCGGTCTGGCATTAGGACATCCTCACCTTAGAGTACCTGGTGAGTTGAATTGGAATACACACAATGTCCTAGTAAAGAAGTTCTCATATATATTGGAAGGAGTTTCGAATTCGAGTTCTGAACTTTTACCATCTTCTCTCTCTCTCCTTCAGGAAGTGATGTTGGCTATATGCCACAAGAGTATGCTTTGTACGATAATCTATCGATTGAAGAGAATGTATTCCACTTCGGTCGAGTTACCCAAATGTCCAGTTCTGATCTGAAAGATCGGTACAAAGATCTTAGCCAACTATTTGATCTACCCAAAGGAGATCAATTAGTTCGGACACTAAGTGGTGGACAGCGTCGTCGAGTGTCTCTTGTGTGCTGTTTAGTTCATAAGCCAAAATTGGCTATACTTGATGAGCCAACTGCTGGATTGGATCCACTTTTGTGTCAAAAAATATGGTACTATTTAAATACATTGGCCAAAATTAACAAGACCACAGTGTTGATCACAACCCACTATATTGAGGAAGCTCGTCGTGCGGGTAAAATTGGTTTCATGCGTAAGGGTCGCTTGATGGTTGAAGGTGATCCATATCGGTTGATGAAAAATTATAAGAAAAAATCACTGGAAGATGTATTCCTTCAGCTGTGTGATCGACGTCGAAAAAGTACCATGATCACTGTGCATGAATTGAAAGCATTTGCTGAGATGCGTGATGAAAGTTTTGCCAAAAACAAAGATATTCCCAACAAATCTGATTGCTGTCTAGAATCACCATCCAAAACAATTATTTGGCTTGGAATATTGTGGGCACTTGTACGAACCAATATTCGAATTGAGCTTCGAGATCCTCTGTCATTAATGCTTCAGTATGTTATTCCATTTGTGATGATGTTCTTGGCCATGGTTTGCTTTGGTGGCTCACCGATTGGCATCAAGTTGGGCTACATTAATGATGATTGGGGATGGATTGATTTGGGTCGAGAATACATATCGATGATTGATGATAGAATAGTTGACAAAATTCGCTACTGGAATACAAGTGAGGCTGCAGCTGATGCCCGTTCTGGCTATTTATGGGGCTATTTACATATTCCATCGAATTTTGATTTCGCAATTGCTCGTCGAGCGACATTCAATGAATCGCTGACCGATGAAGAGGCAATCAATCGAAGTACAATTGTTTTGAATGCCGATATGTCACACAAAGTGGTGACCACAGCTGTAGTTCGAAGTCTTCAACATACACTCATGGACTGGATCCGGAAACAGTATAAAGATTTCAATAAAAGTGTTGCCAATGCTGAACCGTACATAACTATTGGTGAACCAATATACGGTGAATATAGACGATTTGATGATACTGGACACAGACGATTTGTGATGCCTGGATTTGTGTTGAATGTTTATCTGGCCATTTGTATGGCAATCAGCTCAATATCGCTGATCAGTCAGCGACAATCGCAAACACTGGAACGTAGTATGGTTTGTGGTGTCACTTCCGGTCAAGTGTTAGTATCACACATGATTGGCCGAATAATTCTCAATGTACTGTTCATATTGGCACTGGCTTATGGTGGTACTTATTTTCTGGAAAGTGAATATGATGATGAAATTGGAACTCATATGGCCATATTGTTTCTTCAAATGATATGTGGAACATTGCTGGGTATTTTTTTCGCCTCAATATTCAATGGAATGTCAGGAGCACTGAATATTGTTGCCTCTGTGTACATTATTCTTCTCTTCACCACCGGAAGTATATGGCCAATTGAATCTATTCCCACCAGCTTACGATACATTGCAATCACTTTACCAGTTACTGGATCATCGGAAGCTTATCGAAGTGCTCTCTATCGTGGATGGTCAATTATGCATCCATTCATTTGGCCAAGAATTTTGATTGCCTGTGGATGGCTTATGTGTGTTGCTTTGATAGGCTTTTTTTTATTCAAAAGAGCATGCTGATTTCATGATGATCAAGGAGATGATGACAATAATATGCCATACTTCAGAATTTTTCCAAATTTATGCGGTTCATTTGTGTCTCTGTGAGCACGCTTTTTGCCTGAAGATCGGAGATGGAACGGAAAAGTGAACGAAATATTATTGATAATTTTGAGAGAGGTACCGATTGGCAAAAATAGGATTTTTCGAATTCTAATTGCTAGAATTATCTCTTAGTTATTGATCAAGTTTTCAAATCGTAAGTCAAATTCTAAGTTCAATGAATTCCGGAAGATGTACACACAGAGTTAACACATCTGGTGAGGTGTATGACACATAGGCAACCAGATTTCATTCGAAACCACTTGTTCGATGAAATATCGGAAGTGAATTGCTTATTTGAGTGTCAAAACACATTTGATCACATATGTTTGAGAGTTGTGAAAGAAAAAGTGTTTACCCGGAAAAGTGAAAGTGGATAGTTCCGTGAAATGAGTGATCAAAATAACTCCTAGACTTGTGTTCATTCATGAGAGCTATACGATATATCAGATATTAGATGTGATGAATGAGATGGTTTCAAATTGGGTCCAAATTCAGCGCTCAAAAGAGTTCCTTCTCGGATTTTGTGGTCAATAAATTGATCTGAATTGTTAATTTCCAATACAAACTGCCCATTATCAAAAAAATTTTTCGTGAAATTTGGAGAAAAATATAAATAGAAATTGAGGATAAAAAATTGTCATCATCGAATATATTTTGATTAGTTAAGATTCTTAGATTGAAGAAAAAACCCTCCCCCCTCAAATGTTCACAAATGACCAGTACTTAATGCAAATTCGATGACCACTAATATAAGTCTCTGTCCGAGCTCAGTGATCACAAGCCGATATAATGCGCATTCGCATTGAAGCCTCTGTGCATCGACATACTGAGCAATTAGACAGAGTTTTTTGCAGATCATCAATTAATTATACCAGGGTTATGTTAATTCCAAGATTTTCTGGATCTAACTCAGAATGATAGTTTGAGATTTTTCGTAAAGATTCAGAAGAAATTCTGGTAGAAGTTTAAGTTGAAGAATGGTCATCATCCAATGCACTTTGATCAATTGGAATTTTGAAATAACTACAAAAACCTTCCCAATTAATTTAATCACAAATCACCATTACTTAATGAAAATTGATTGGTGTCTAAATAGACTCTGTCCGAACTCAGTGACCGGTGGAACACCGCCGGTTATTTCGCCGGCGTTCGCATTTCCTTGAATGATGAATCAAATAACGGTATCGAAATATTAAATGTTCGAAAAGAATAAAACACTGAGTGATTTGGCAGAGTTTTTGCTATCCTCTGATAGTATCAAATTAATCTGATATCTCAATAACATTGGTTTCAGAATTTTGCTTGGACCTGGGTTTGTACAATGGTTTAGAAAGTTGAGCAGCGCTTCATGAGAATAAAAGTTTCCTTCTCTTGAGCAATGCTCAAGAGGAAGGAGAAATTGATTGTGATTTAAATCTGGACATTTGTTTGTTTCTGAAAGCATCCACCATACAATTGATGATAAACATGGTCTCATGTGAAAATCTAAACTATTGAAAATATTTATATTGGCTTGATAAGATAAATTCTGAGTGATTCGTTTATCAAATGAAAAATATCAATGGCGAATGAGCATGAGTTTTTGTTCCATAAACTCTTTGGGCTAGAATTGAAAGAGATGCGGAAGTCACCATATTGAACATGATATTGTGTGAGATGGAATTTCAGAAACTGATAAAAGATCAAGTTCATGGTCGATGCCAGATAATTATTTACAGAGGAAAGAAAAGAGAAACCGAGTGATCATTCTTGATAGAAAACTTTCCCACACTTTGAGTTTTATCTGATACGTGGGTTTTCATTCGAGACACGAATTTGATCTCATTAAAAATTCATTACTGTAATTGTATAGTGATTTCTAAGATTTTTCACCGAGAGAGAGAGAGAGAGAGAGAGAGAGAGAAAGTTCACCAATGCAAATGATTGCTACCAGAACTTTTCACATTTGAAAAACCTTGCTTTAGATTGTATCAATTTCCTCTCTCAACCAGAAGCTGAAATTAATCCTTTCAATCCTCAAAATTTCCTATCGTTTTCACTTCCTATTTGCATGCCTAGTAATAATATGAACTCGAAACCAAATTTTTCCGTCATATGTGAATGACCACACACATAAAAACATTCACTTACTGAAGAATGCAAACATGATATTAAAATAACTGTATTTTTCAATCCACAAAATGCGCCACAGATTGTTGGCCTTATCTTGTTTAATGTGAATCATAGGGGAAGACTAGAGTACCATTTCCGTTTCATTTAGACATAGCAATGCTGAATAAATAGCTTAAATACTTTTCATATGATCAAAATTAACTATACAAATCTTCTTCTCCTCGGTCATCGCTTCTCTTCTTTTCTGTGCTGTTAATGAGTGTGAATCAATGTCCACATAGTGAATGATACTTGTTGAATGAGAAGTCAATTTAAAATAATTGAAGGAAGTTTCCATGAACTTGGCCATTTTCCCTTGAAATGGACATGAAAATCAATTGAAAAATTGTATTGAGAATCTGGAAAGTTGTATTTCTCAACAACTATTCAAACACACACACACACGCAACTATGAATGTTCTCTGATTTCTGTGAATCATTTGCTAGATATATACACAGTACGTTTAGCTTAGCGTTTCTCTGTCTCAACAGTTGATCAAATATAATCAAGATCGATTAAGATGAGAAAAAAAAGACTAATCTTGGTCCTCTTTTCCTCCTACACATACAGTTTCTTTTCCTCTCTATCACTTTCTTGTATTCTCAGTGACAAGTCATCGCTCCTCTCATATACTTGACTATTATTCTTATTGACTTTCTCTCTTCCTCTCTCTTTCTTTTTTACAGTAAAAAAAGCCGATTTACATCCTTCACAACGACTTCCTCCTCCTCTCCTTCTTCCTCCACCTCCGCCTCCTCCTCTCCCCCCTCATCGTCATCTTCATCTTCTTCCTCTTCTCTCTCTTCTCCAACGTCCAGAGGAGAGAGAATCAACAACAACGTTACAAGCATCAATCGAAATCAATGTAAGTGTTTCCTCTTTTTCTCTCTCCTACTTTCAAAATCTATTGCATATACACAAGGAACATGATTGAAACTTCCATCGGATTATGAGCAACCTCTCTTTCAGTTGCCCAAAATTTTCACTTTCTCTGTGTGCCTTTTTTGTATACTTTTTTTGCCCCCATCTCTCTCTCTCTCTCTCTCTCTCTCTCTCTCTCTCTCTGGTGTCAATTGATCCCTCTTCCTCATCACCCAGGAAAGATGTTTGGGCATAAGAAAGTCACGCTCAATTTTGGGGAATAAAAAACCACCCATTTTCTATTGCCATGATTTGAGTCCATGTCAAGCCAATTGATTTTAGCAGAAAGTGTCTCTTGACTCTTTTCAATTTTTTCTTCTTCTCACTTTTTTTGGGGAATCTTTTTTTGTATATGTGTGTACTTTCCATATAGATTGAAACTGGAAGCATAATAATAATAATAATCTTATTGACATTCTTATCGCTGGAATGCTCATTCCTTTTCCTTTTTTTTCTTGTTCGAGAATTATAAGGGCTCATGACAGATTTTTTCTTCGTCCCTTATTTTCTAAGTTCCTGATTTGAGCATATTAACGTTCAATACTAATCGACCGGTCAATGAACTCAACAGAGGATTAAACGTTGACTTGTCTTAGACTGTGAATAATTTACACAGGCTCAGCAACATGTGGGTGTTGATGCTCTGTGATCATTGTTTCTCTCTCTCTTCCTTCTGTACAAACCCTCTGTTTGCCTGGAATATTCTAGCTCAAATCGATCGATTGAAATTTTTCTCATGAGACATCATCATTATCTGGAAGATGAAAATCATCTACTTCGCTTTCAATGTTCCATGAAGATGAAGATGATCTCAAAGTTGATTGGGGTATCTCAAATGAATGGCTCCTCATCTTCAAGATTAATAACAAATTACTTTCACTGATCATACACTATCCAATTGCCAATGATGACCACTTCATCAGCAGCTAGTGTCTACTTTTCTATTTGCCTCACTAAATACACTCATGGCCTCAGTGTGTCCATAGGCATCAGTATGATGATGATGATCTAATAGCTTTTTATCCCTCATCTAAATCATCATGATAATCTCAATTATATTCTCATCCACCAAACAGCCCGAGGATAGCCTAAAATTCATATGGGCTAGTCGATGAGAGTTAAGAGAGTTAGTTTAAAAACTTTCCTTTTTAGCACATTGGCCACATTATCATGAGAGGCACACACACATTACACTATGCACACTGGTTGAAGAAGGAAGAAAAAACATTTTACCTCACATCTTCCTGGATGAATGTGTATATATAAGATCTTGAGACATCAAATTCCTTGAATTCAAATTGCATGATATCATCATATCGGTACGATGTATGCTGATTGTATGTATATATATTCATATTGAGAGAGATAGTCTCACAGCATCCTTCCTCATGTATTGGATGAATCGGTAGTATCGATGAGAGGCTGTCATATTTTCTTTTTTCCATGTTTTTCTCACCAACATTTTCTCGCATCATTTTGACTGAATCAGTGTAGCATAAAAGTGGATTAGACAATTTAGACGAATTATATATGCTTCCGGGTTGATCTTGATCGTGTGTAATCGGTTGACTTTGACCGATTAGCATTCTTGGGTGCAATCAAAGTAGGGAGAGAGAGAGAATCTTGAATGCTAAATGACCACATTCTTTTGCTTTCATTTGACCATCATCCGTTTGGCCCCTGCCTCAAGGTTGTACATTTTGGGGTGAAAGAAGAGAGAGAGAGAGAGAGAGAGAGAGAGAGAGAGAGAGAGAGAGAGAGAGAGAGAGAGAGAGAGAGAGAGAGAGA
>QZCP01000130.1:0-46730 GCA_003956705.1 Brevipalpus yothersi
GAGAGAGAGAGAGAGAGAGAGAGAGAGAGAGATAGACAATGGATCAATGAAATTTATGTTGAGGAAAGCATGACGTAAGTGGCTTCCATTTGAATGAATGTAAGATTTCAACAAGCAATCCTATGGCTTGCCATATTATGCATCCGAGTTCCAGGACACTTTCACCATGTTGGAGCTAAAAATAGAAAATGAATCCTGCTGCTTACACAATTGTAGTTCACTGGGGCAAAGGAGTTCAGTTCATTCACCACTTGCACCACTTGCATCACTTGCACCCCAACATACCATGATCCAATGGGTGCCTGCTGTGTCCTCCTTCCTTTCATCTTTTCCCATCGAGAGAGATGTCCTATGAGTTTTTGTGAGATTTCATCTCCCTTTTTATTTCCTCTCTTTATCCAAATATCGTAATTAGCATTGGTGGAAAAAATTTCACCTCAACTATTGTTTTATCCTAGATGCTTCAAATCAAGATGTGTAAATATAAATTTGCTCACTTAAAAACTTGTTAGACTTGAAAAATGTTCAAATATTGGAAAGCATGAAGTTTATTGTCAACACATTTCTTGCCCAGATATTTGGACAAAATTGTCTTGAGCGCCTCTGGACAATATCGAAATGCTCTTCGGCATAGGTCGTTTCTTCACCAACAAGGTGGAAAATTCACTGATATGTTCGGCCCTTTATTCCATCGATATTATATTATATTTTTTACGAAAAAATTGCCATGTACAATGGAGCTTGATGTGATAATCCTATGTTTACTAGATACTAGCAATTGTGTGCTCAATGGTTGCTCGGAAATGAATGATACTCATGCATATATCCAATGAAACTGAGATGGCTTGTGTGAGATGTGTGTGACAATACATTAGAGAAGCTCTGGTGAATAAGTGTGTGTATTCAACCCCTCTTGCCTGCTTCACTATTCGAAGTATAGTAGTTTCATTGAGCAAGAGCTTACTCTCAGCAATTCTTCGTCATGGCAAAATCTTCTCAATGAAGCCGCCCACTTCCGTAAACTGTGCTTCACCTCAAAGTCGGTCATTCACATTTACTAGGTCACGAGTGGAAGTTTCTATTTTTAGCATCCATTGCTCGCTGCATCTCTCTATGGCTCATCTCTCCTTCTCCTCCTCCTCTCTCTCTCTTTCCTCTCTCTCTTTCCTCTCTCTCTTTCCTCCTCCTCTACTCCTCTCTCACACATCTCCGTCTCTCCCCTTCACCAATATTTGGGTAACCTCTTTGAGCTCACTTTCATCTCATCGATACGCTCTGATTGACCACTTTTCTTCGAGGCTATCTATGTATATGTTCCACAGATGACATAAAGGCCAACACACTTCTTCACTGGTACCAATCGATGTGACCCAGAACTCTTTTTCCTCCATTCAATCTGAGTCGAAGTGTTTCGAAGTATTGTGAATACGAGATGAGAGCATCATGAGGGTTGATCTGTAGTTTCTTGGAACACGGATGCACCCTCAAAGTCTCCATTAAAGCTACTATTGAACTTCTCCTCTCTCTCTCTCTCTCTCTCTCTCTCTCTCTCTCTCTCTCTCTCTCTCTCTCTCTCTCTTTAAAGCACGCGACTGTTTGCCCTGTAGTAGGTTAAGGGCTGCTAGAAACTTTGCCTTTCTTGTCTCATCAATTTTCACCACTTGCTATTCTTTTTCTTGAAATCCGATTCATGATGATTGAATGAAAATTGAATGCCTGCTTCAGAATCTTGAAATCATAGAGAAACCATAATTTTTCGCTCAAGTTGGTGAGGAGTTCATTATTCATAGTTTCCATGAGAGGCTCAAGAATTTGAGCACCTGTTCAATTGAATAGAAATCCTCTTTTTCCTTTTTTCCCAAGTCCTTCATTCATCTCCTTTTAAAGTTTTCAGATATTGAAAATATTCTAAATGAATACCATTGCATCAACTTCTATTCCCATTGGTCATTGAGTTTTCCTCTCTCGAAAAGATTCACACAGAAACCTATGTTCTCTATTGAGCATTCAAATATATCTATACATACGTGCAAAAATATGATTGAAAGAAATCCTTAAAACTTCCCAACCATTTTTCTTTGTAATGCTTCAGAGAGGTCAAAGAGGATCCAAATTTTTGGCAAATTATGGTCCATTGATCTCTTCTTATAGAAAGTGAATTGATAATAATATGCTCTCAATAATTTCATTACAGACACCGACTGCCCACTTATGGACAGATGTAGGACACTTTAAGCGGAAATTTTGTAATGTTTGTCGGAAAAGAATTGAAGATCAAAGTGCAGTTCGATGTGAAACATGTGAATACTGTGTTCACCTTGATTGTCAAGATTTTAGTGTTGCAGATTGCAAAGAATGTGCCACTTATGTACCTGATCAAGAGCTGGTAAGTTGAGGTTAAAGTTCAAGTTTACTTTTTAATATAACAGCTACTCCTCTTCTATAAAATAGCCCAAAGTAGTACAATACCATCACTGGAGAGAAGGAAACCTTCCACCAAATTCCAAATGTCATTATTGTCGAAAATCATGTTGGTCAGCAGAGTGTCTTGCAGGCATGAGGTGTGAATGGTGTGGCTGGACAGTGAGTATTCCTTGATTAGGCTGAGTATATTGCTTCATCCCCTCGATTCTAACAATTTTCCTTGTATTCTCGTAATCTTACAGGCTCATGCAATATGTCATCGACAGCTGACACCAGAGTGCAATTTTGGATTAGTTCAGAGTATAATGTTACCGCCCTATTGTGTCAGTATACCACGAACTGATGTTCCTCTCGAGACAATTATTGGTGCTCAAAATAAAAAGAAGGGCGAAAGTGTAGCCCGTAAGTTTAGTAAGTGTTGTGTGTGTGATAAATATTTAGGGCATCGTAACATTGTTATCGGATAGAGTGTTGTCTGTGTAATGTTACCATTATGGCTATTTCATTTTGATGGAGTATTTTTTGCATAAATTCTCCGACTCTTACTCTTTTCTTGTCTTCATAATAGCTCGTAGTAGTTCTGAAGAACTATCAAGCTCAGACCAGCGAACAAAATCGGAAGCAGAAGAATATCCATCGCCAAAAGATAAGGACAAAGATGAGGGTAGGTTATAGGAATTTTCCCCATCAATATACTCTCATAAACACTCCAAAAATAGCAGTAATCATGGCACAAATGATAAAATATGAACTTGTTACTTTATTCGAGTAGAGGTAGTTAAAATTTACGATGGAAATGCATCAATGAAACGAAGGACATTCCGGACAATCACCATTTCACGAAGTGCAACAAAAGAACAGATAATTGCAGCTGCTTTGAGGGCATTCCACATCCATGATGATCCCAAACATTATATTATCACTGACTTCTATGGTAAGTTGATTGAGAAAGGTCAACTATAGTCAAAAGTGAAATGAGATCCTTGAAATAAAAAAAAACTCTCTTCATAGATTCATCAGAGAAAGAATTAAACGATTTCATGCCTATACTGAATTTAACCAAAAAGGAAGGGAAAAGGCCTGGAATATTTTTTCGTTTTCGTCCACCAAATCCTTATTATGGGAAGATCAGAGTTTATCCAGGAAAACTTAAGTAAGTCTATCGGGTTGAATTCATATCTTCCAATCTACTTTGTCTTAGTTTATATTATATTTTACTCTTTCGTCCAAAACAGTGTCATTTTTAGCGAGCCATACTGTACCATACCTGTAACTGATGATACAAGTGCAGAAGATGTCATGAAAATTTCATTGGAAAAATTTGGCCTCGAGTCAAAAGATATCAACAGATATAGATTAGTTGAAGTTTCTCTAGAAAAAGGAGGTAAGTTTTCCCAAAGTAATACTTTCACAAAGATAATACTCAAAAATATAATCACTTCATTAGCGGTTCATGAGAGAACGATGGACAACAATGAAAGCCCATGGGAAATCATAAAAAATGTTGCAAGAGTAAGCATCACTATCATCTAATATTTATTCCAGTCATTACATTTACTTTTTCGATTTCTTCACACATGTCCTGGAAAATTCACTAACCAAAATTTTTCATTCATTTTTATAACACACAGGAATCTGTTCGTCAGAAAGAGAACACTCGCTTCTATTTACAGACTAAAGATGAGTTATACTGTTCTAATGTTGCCATTTTTGTCGGAAATTTACCGCCTAATTTGCAAGAAAGACAATATGAAAAAATTTTGGTCGATATACTTGGAAAACGTAAGAGTTCAATATTTTTCCAGTAAATTTGTCACTTACATAATTTCACTTGAAATTTTCAGCTTACAAATACCGGTCTCATGGTCCTATTTATTATGAATATGGATCACTGATAATTACCTATGATAACGCTGATATTGCAGTTAAAGCCTTTTATATGCTTCGAGAAGCTTCTTATGATGACAAAAATCTTCTAGTCTTACTGCTGCCAAATATCGTGGCCAACATGATCCCTCCTGGTGTCCGAGTAAGTTGTAGTACGAAATACTTATCAACTCCTCTTATTGGTTGTTGAAATAGCTAATTGATTTGTTGAATTTTTCTTTTCAAGCCTCTGTTAGTCTTTGTTAATGTTAAGAGTGGCGGATGCCAAGGATTGGAATTGATTTCTGCCTTCAGAAAATTGTTGAATCCCTACCAAGTATATGACTTAGAGAATGGAGGACCTCTGCCAGGGTAAGCATCACACAATTTACTTAGGATTTTTTCTGGCTAATCACACCAGTTATTCGGGAAATTCATGTTTGATGTATCCTCTTTGTCACATCTTAGATTGTATGTTTTCCGAGGGGTTAAAGATTACAAAATTTTGGTTTGTGGAGGAGATGGTACTGTTGGCTGGGTTTTACAATGTTTAGATAATGTTGGTCAAGATTCTGAGTGCCAATCTCCACCATGTGCCATTGTTCCATTAGGAACAGGCAATGACCTGGCTCGTGTTTTACGTTGGGGCTCAGGATATACAGGTGCAGAGGATCCCATGTCTTTACTCAAAGATGTTATAGAAGCTGAAGAAATTCGCCTAGACAGATGGACAGTAGTGTTCAATGCTGAGGGAACTCGAGCTGAGGACAAACCTGGACCTTCAACCAATAGTTCTGGATCCACGTCTGAAGATAATACGGCTATATATGTGATGAACAATTACTTCGGAATAGGTGTTGATGCTGACCTATGTTTGGGGTTTCATAATGCAAGAGAAGAGAATCCAGATAAATTCAACAGTAGGTGAGTAATCAATTCTGAATGTGAGTGGATTTATTTCCCAACATCTCATCGCTGAACAAATTACTTGACTTTTCTTCAGGTTTCATAACAAAGGAGTGTATGTGAAGATGGGTCTTCGAAAGATCATAACTAAAAAGACATGGAAAGAGTTACATAAAGAAATAAAAGTTGAGGTTGATGGTAAACCAATCAATTTGCCACCTGTTGAAGGAATAATAATATTGAACATTTTAAGGTAAGAGAGCAATTGTGAACAGATAATGCTGAGGAATTTTGATTACCCTAATGAAATATTCAATTTCCAGCTGGGGATCTGGTGCTAATCCTTGGGGCCAGGAGAAAGATGATCAATTTTCTAAGCCAACTCATTATGATGGGATGCTAGAAATCGTAGGTGTTACCGGAATTGTTCATATGGGTCAAATTCAGAGTGGCCTTCGAAACGCCATCCGTATTGCTCAGGGTGGTCATGTGAGTATTCATGCTTTTCTTCTCGAGGAGGAATCGTAATATTAAATGAATTACTTTTTTTACAACACATTTTACACACCCAAATACAACATTCCAGATCAAAATTAAGATCAATACAGAGATGCCTGTTCAAGTAGATGGTGAGCCATGGATTCAGGGGCCTGGAGAAGTTACAGTTCTGAAATCTTTTTTGAAGGTGAGATCAATCATTAACTTTTGGTGAGGTAATATAATGCGAACAATTTTTTCTTCACCAGGCAACAATGTTGAGAAAAAGTAAGATGAAGAGAAGAAATACTGAGCCAGCTCTATCTGCATCAGAAAAGTCATCAGGAGAACGCTCATCAGTGGCCTATCCAGAGAAGTCGTCCATTACCGAAAGGTCTGATGAATGAATTAAGTGATCAAAGCATCGTAAGGCAACCAAAACTCTATCCAGTGCCATGTTTTGAATAAGTGAAAGGAAGAGGATAGAAAACTTGGAGTTTTTCAATTAACAGTGTGCCACAACTACAATTCAATTGTTGCTACTTTGATTACTCATCAATAATGTGCGCTTGAAAAGAAGGCGAAAAGGACTTCTGATATTTTAAGGGAGGAAGATTCCCAATCAACCCAGCTTAAAATCACCGGAGACCCTTTACACACCACAGTTTCATTCAAACTGCCATTCAAATTTTTCAGCTGTTGTTTGATTGATTATTTTTTGATTACTCTCCAAATTTTACCCATAGAATTGCCTTGATATGTCTCTGGAATGGCTTTCAAACAAGCAACAGAGCCTTTCTCACTTAGCTCTGGTCTCTCGTTTCTCATCGCATTCCCATTGCAAAAATTTTTTCGTTCCTCCGTACCGTGATGATATTAGTTTCTTTTTCATCATTAACTTTGTGTAATTTTTTGAGGAAAAAATCGGTAACGACACAAATTTGTCATGAAAAAATCAGCGATCAGACCATCAGAGGACTCCAAGTATGCCCAACACAAAATTCTTCTATTCAAGCCGATCAATTGAAGTTTCTATTCAAAATGAAATGAAATCAAAGCACTTCTAGATCTTCAAATCTCCAATCTTGTATCCCCTGGAGATGCTCAATATTGTTTCCAGAAGTTTCCATCACCATATTGAGAGTTCTACATTCGTACATCTCAAAGACAATTAATCAAGACGATCAAAAAATCTCCATTAATCGCACACATTTCTTCTCCATCTTCTTATTCCCTCTTCTTTCTGATTATTCATTATTGATAAAACTCCTACATTGCGAGGTTCTGATGCTTTTGAACATTCGAGCTTATACAAATCCTAACGATAATATTAATTGTTGATAGCATTTTGTTTCTCACGAAAGATGTTGCTTTATTGGTAGAAATTATCAATGCAATGGAGGATCAATCAAGCAGAGAAATTCTTTGGTTTTCAGTCATGAGATTGGAATCATCGATGTCCTCATCTTCCTCAACCCATCATTCAGCTTCATCCAATGAAAAGGAAAGCTGTCAATTTTTTTCCATTACGTTTCGAGGAAAATTAGGGTGCTTCATCCAATCAGTGGAAGAATCTAGATCTATTGTTGCTTCTTCTTCTTCTTCTTCTTCTCTCTCTCTCTCTCATTCTATTTTCCAGTCTTAAATAAGAAATTGAAAAGAAAATAATTTATTTTATGTTTTTTGTTTGTCAGATAACAAAATGTCACAAGTTTGACTCAAGGTAGCTCCATTTTCTCAGTTAGAGATGTGAGCAAAAAGCAGTTGCTAGTTTGTGGTGACAACCAATTTTATTACCAACAACCAAAAAAATATATCTATCATATACCATTATTATTATGATTATTATTATTATAATTGATCAAGCTTCATTTCATTGATTATTCATCTCTCTCTTTTTTTTTCTTTCTTTCTTTCTTTCTCTATTTGGATAAAGATTGCTTCTTACTGCCAAAGCTTGAATTGGCGATCTTCTCTCTCTCTCTCTCTCTCTCTCTCTCTCTCTCTCTCTCTCTCTCTCTCTTTCACTCACTCACTCATTCACCGTGTCCCAATCCTCTGAAGTGGCCCAGAGATGTGGACTTGTATTCTTCTCTCTCCACTCTTCCTCGGTATCAGAGGGGATGGAAAGATGAGAGATTAATTAATCTTCCACTGAGACGAAGATGATTCTTTTACATATGGTTCGATTTGTTCTCTGTCCATGGGTTTGCCCTTTCTTCTCGAGTTTGATCGCATCTCTCTCTCTCTTTCTTTCTTCTTCTTCTTCTTCTTCTTCTACATCATCTCCTTCATCTTCATCGCGCAACATTTCATCCTGTTCTTCATTCAGCGCCTTCGTTTTAGCGAATTCATGTACGCTGAATGGAATACTGCTCACGAAAACAAAATTCACCAAATTGTACTCATGAGGGCTGTAAAATCTCGTCTATCACTTTGTTTGCGATTAATTTCTTAAGTCCATTCTTTCTCTCCTATTCACTGGAATAATTTTAGGCACTCTATGGTAGTTAGAGGATAGTCACAATCTCTCTGTTCTTGTTTTTTCGAAAATATCACCAAACCCTCTCATAGTAGCCTCCTTTTATAGCTTCCGGCAATCTATTACAATCAATACAGTCAATATATCCTGTGAGATACAAAACATCTCAACCTTAATCACACAGTTTAATTCTATTTGCTTATTTGCTTTTTTTGTTAAGGCATCAAAATATTAACGATTTATTCTTTTTTCTACGCAAAATTTCGAATAATCCATTTCGATTTGATCATTAGTCGATCTGTATCCATTTTAATTTAATTGTCTTCCATTCCATCCTTGTTTGCTGTTTTTCCCTATATTTATTCTCTCCTCTTTTTCTATGAGATGCTATGGCCCACACTAATTAACTAATTAACTTATTCATCGGATGAGACATTCAAGAGAAGAAACAAAAAGGGTAACTCTAAAGAGAGCAAACTTCCACGTATGCTGGACAAAATAAACCAGTTTGAATCCAATTGATTGCAAAAGTGCACAATTTTGGCAGAATTTTCTGATATTTGAATACAAAAGAAAAAATATAATATATAATGCGTTTTTGTTTTGAACTATGAATCTTTCTCAAGTAATCATGATGATTATGATGTATACTTTGAATGCAATCAAATATTCATTGTGTAAATACTAACTATTGGAACTCAAAATTGTATGGCTGATAGTACGCAACAATGAAATTTGTAGCTGAATTGCAATTCTTTCGTCCAAGATTTTTCCTGTCAAGTCGGTTCAAATGATTAGACTCTCAAAAAAATTCAAAAAATTAGGATTATCTGCAAAAACAAGAGTAAATTTCTACTCGTTAATTTTCTACATTGAGATTTAACAGCCTGAGACTCAGAAGAGAAATCAGACGATTTCAGTGATCTGATGCACATTGTCATTGTGATTTTGGAACAAGAAGTCTGAATGATTGTACTGAACACACATGTTCAATTTCCACATTCCATAGAATATGAATTTAAGATAGAACCAGAATATCATAAGTGGATAGATCAATTTTTCTTTTTTCATGATATGAGTTTATTCTCAATTGGGATGTTAATTTTTTAGATACTCAATGAGGCAGACGAGTCGAGGTTGTGAGTGAGTTTTGGTACGTTTAAAGATGTGTACTAAAAATTCAAGCATTCGGTTATTCATAGCCCATCATCATTTAGGCAGTTATTGAAAAATTCTCTTTTCACTGTTTAAAAGAGCTTTCACTTGAAAAAAACTATAAGTCAACAATTGTTAACGTGATACCAGAATAGCCTGTGAGTAATTCAAATTTTTCGGTAGTAAATGGTGAATAGAAGTGAGGATCACGAAAAAATCATGACTGCCTAGAGCACAATTTCCATCGACAATGGGTCAGACGAAAAGGCTGCAAAACTCTGGCCAAAAACTGATAAAGAAGGAGAGATGTGAGTTATCGATCAATTTTCGAGTATCTTCGAATCATGTTACCAATCGAGGCTACAATGGGTCGGTATATCCACGAAAGGGACCAGTATCACAATTATATTCAAATTTTATTGTAACGAAGTGAGAAATAATGGACTTGTGCATAATCGTGCTTGACCAATCGGTGATAATGAAAACACAAGCCGGATCATCACTAAAATTATCATTTGAAATTTGCCTCATAAGAATAAAGCCTTTCAACTAGTCTTCGAAATAAGATGATTTTATTTCTCTCTATTTCTGCGTCTTCTACTTCATCTCTTATGAACTCAATCTGTTGTTTTACCGCCACATTTAGCATTTGGGTACTCATCAAATCTTGTTTCGGTTTTGAGGCCACATTTACCACAATAAGAAAGAAAGAAAGAAAGAAAGAAAGAAAGAAAGAAAGAAAGAAAGAGACATACATACATATTGCTTGGGCCGAGTAGATCACCGGATCAGAGTGGTTGTCTCCCTTACATGTTTCTATTACTAATACTATTACATATTACTACATACTACTAATTTCATGACAGATTTCAAATTTTCACTATTTAATAAAGCAATTTTTAGTTACCTTTAGTGACCCAGATCACCGGACAGCGTACACACGATATTGCCCGAAGGCTCACTTTTTCTTCATGTCCGATAATCGGTTGTGCATGAAAACGCCGATGGACCTACATATACTGTATATCAAGTGTATATATGTGCTGTACAAACATATATACACAAATCTACATCCACATCTACATACACCAAAAGTGGTCACAGGAGATATGGTCGTGATCCTCTACTCGATCCTCTTTACTTCTACTACATATAACGGTGAATACTTGGAGTGATTTTTTTCTCTCTTCTTCTTCATCTTCTTCCACTCAAAATGAAATGCTTTCAATTGTGCTCAAATGATCACTCTCTCGCGGGCAAAAAGATTGACCACTCTCTTCATGAGCACCTCTATTTTGTGAGCGCGTAAACATATTTAGGATCGGTGCCTAGCTGGTCAAGGCATGCAATATGGGTATTCTGAGTGCATCATATTCCGGTTCCAGGAGAAGATGGTGCTATTTTCAAGCCTCCAATCCTCTCACCAGGAGAGAAAGAGAGAGAGAGAGAGAGAGAGAGAGAGAGAGAGAGAGAGAGAGAGAGAGAAAGGGAAGAATAACAAGAACAAGCACAAGTACGAGAGAGAAAGGACCCAGTAACAGAATTTCTCATGATGATCGAGATGATGATGTAGGGAAGAGAACGAAAGAAATGAAGAGAGAGAGAGAGAGAGAGAGAGAGAGAGAGAGAGAGAGAGAGAGAGAGCTAGGCAAAAGAGGACAAAAAGATGCTGGACACATTAACATACGAGTATCATGAGGGGGTCAGTATATCTGGGTGCGTTCGATTTTCGAGACACATTGATCAGCTTTTATCATAAGTAAGTGTTAGTATTCATCATACATGTACATGTACATGTACTTGGAATTTGATGTGGGAATCACGCGGTTTGAAATCAATCGGCATGATTCTGTTCCTACTGTTCATATCGTGCCACTTTCTTCTCGCTTCTTGAATTTCTCCTTTTTTGCCTATCAAACGATGCTAGATGAATCAGTTTATTTTTTTTCGCAACGATCTGGGTACACATTTTTGTCTACCTTATGATTATCGGATCAACTTGTTTTGTTGCCTCAATTTCCTTAGTTTGACAGATTTATTAATTGCTTTCTCCTATCTGTTGCGAATATTTGTTGCAAAAAGCGGATCTTTAAACTATCTAACAGTAAGATGATGTGTATAAATCAAGAGTGAGGATGCAAGCATCACAGATACACACATACACACGCCGGTATGATGGAATGTTGATAAACATTAAGCAATTTCATCATCTCTCCCTATCATCACGCATATTATCTCGCACTGGATGTTTTGTCTGAGCACAATTCGTCCGCTCAAATGATGCACACGAACGCCCAGCACATCATTCATTACCGTTAGTTCAAGACCACTTTACGAATATCAAATGAGCCATTAGGAATACAGATTATTCATTAATTATTAAAGATCACAATTCAAGAGTATTCCAGTTTTCAGGACAAAAGATGAAAATTTTTTGAGGATTCTATTTTAAGCAATTCATTTGCATACTTGAAAATTGAAAATCTCATCATCATTGTCCTTCAAAGATACCTTATGTGAAAGTCAAGCTTTCTTCCAACTTTATCTCGACAATTCTCTTCGTTTAGGAGATATACTGTCGTACTACAATCTACAGTACATTGTCAACCATTTTATTTGTAAATAAATGGCAAAAAATTTTTATTGGCTGAACGCGAAGGATCATCATCCAAGGTATCACTGGAAGATACTTTCCAAGGAATAAGTTAGATTTCTTCTCGACATTCTTGATGAAATAAAAATCAATATTTCGGATGGAGAATGGCCACTCGAGACGATTTTTGAAGCAATCTTGCGATTTCAAATAGCTTGATTTCTGAAAAAATCAATCAAGAGAATGAAATGGTTTACATGACATTACAAGATACTGAATCAGACTATCATCATTCAGTTCCCATCATTCTGATACGAATCCGTGTATCTTGCTATATTCTGGTTTTTATGCTTATGGCTTAGATATTACATAACTCGAGAGTCAGTCAATCGCAATCATCTCATGTTGAAACTACCAAATGTGTATTTGAATTAGCTAAATTAAGCCTCCAGTCTGATGGCGATTTGATTGATTGGAATGAAGTTGAGCGAAGAAGAAGAGTTTCGGAAGCTGGAATACTTCCGTCCACCAAAAATGATGATAATGACGATAAGCTGATCTGTGATTTATAAAATTGATGCCCACTCTCTTCAAGTCACATCGATGAGAAAGAGAGAGAGAGAGAGAGAGAGAGAGAGAGAGAGAGAGAGAGAGAGAGAGAGAGAGAGAGAGAGAGAGAGAGAGAGAGAGAGAGAGAGAGAGAGAGAGAGAGAGGAAGAGAGAGCCCTGAGGTAATAGTCAGCCAGTGAAAAGTATTCAACATGAGGTTGATATTTACACGAAGCTAAATTCATTTTACTATTGAGGTAAGAATTTATTCATCGAATACTGATGCAAAGCATTGCTCATTTGCATCATCCCGCAGCATCTTTCGGCCTCTTTTCTCGCCCTCTCCCTTTCGCTTATACACCCCCTCTTACTTCATCTCTCTCTCTCTCATCTTTCCCTTTCTCTGCTCCCCTGGAGATGTATTCACCATACACTTACACACTTGCTTGCAAAACTAACCTCCTTTTTTAAAATTTCCAACCGGAATATCATGTTCCTCTCTCTTCTTTTCTTGACTCACAAAACTTATAGTAAAACAACAATAAATGCCACTTTTGAAACATTCACTTTACCGTTCACAGCATATGATTGCAACTTGAAGTGTATCTTTGGGATCATTTTTTTCGACCATTTCATCTTCGGTGCGCCAAGCAATCGGCCGCAAAACTTTCCAATTCTTATATATCCAGACTGTACCGCCAGATCTTATCAGTTTCTCTCTCTCTCACAACTCTCACTTGCTGTCATCACTTGGGAGCGATACATCTTCTTTTATAGTCTGTGATTTTTCTATACGTGCAAAATTTTGACTAATATTTACGAAGCATAATCAAAATTGCTCGCCTCATCATGTATTTAGCAGTGATATTACTCGTGCATTTGAGCTACTCTCTCGTCGCTCAAGCCAAGCCTCATCATGTCTCATCATCACCGATAGGAGTCAATGTAAATTCAAATCATCGATCGACTTCTAGTGCCAATTTTGTTCCACGGCCAGCGAAACCTTTACACAGTCCAATAAAGCGATCATCATCAGCACCATCCATGTTCATAGCTGCACCTGGAAACATGGCTTCAGCCTCCACTAATCAGCCTTCGCTGGTCGCTATTCCATTGTATTTCCGTAACGACAGAATATCAGCTCAACGAACTCCGCTACTGTACGAAATGTTCATGTCAGCATTGAGTGATTCTAATCGAATCAAAGCACCATTAGCAGCTGTTTCGAGCACAAATTTCCCAATTAAATTTGATCCCATCGCTTCTAGTCCATTAAAGCCAGAGGCCAAATACACATCAAAACTCACCAATTCGCAAACACTGTACAGCCAGCTGCCATCAAGCCCATCAACATCGTACATGAGGCCATCGTCAATTAACGAGCCAAGTTACGATGAGAGTAGCTCTCAGGGTATTGCCGCTGCTGCATATGCAGCCGCAAGTCCACATTCCCACCTTAATATGGCTGCTGGGTATGGAAAAGGGAAACCAGTGTCCGGTGATGGTGCCAAAGTGCTTCGAAATCCAGGCTTAAGACCAGTGGCCTTTGATGATCATCAGAAATCCGCTTTCCATGATTTCACTGGAGCACTTGAACAATATGATTTAAAACCTCTCACCAACTCTGACCTTCACAGTTTGCCCCATATTGCTCCTGGTGATCTGACTGGTCATTCTGTAACCAGCAAAAAGTCATCCAGTGGTGGACCAGGCTATGATTCTGGCTCGGGTGATTATGGCCAATCTGGTGGCTCATCTTACGGTGGTGGTCAATCCTATGGTGGCTCATCTGGTGGTCAATCTTATGGAGGTGGACAATCCAGCGGTCAATCCTATGGAGGCTCATCTGGTGGACAATCCTATGGGGGCTCATCTGGGGGTGATCAATCCTATGGAGGCTCATCTGGGGGTGGACAATCCTATGGAGGGTCGTCTGGTGGTCAATCATACGGTGGTGGATCCAGTGAAGGTTATGGCTCATCAAGCGGTAATGCAGAGTATGATCCCACTGGCTATGGATACTCTGTGCCATCACCCAAAACAGGTGGAGGATATGGACAATCAGGATCATCAGGAACTAGTGGCTATGGTTCCTCTGGCTCATCCCAAGGCTACTCTCAACAATCATCTGGTGGTGGTAGCCATAGTGGTGGCCAGTCTGGTGGTAGTTATGACAATTCTGGTCCAGAAGCTCCACCAGCATATATGAGTGCCTATCCAGTTGAGAATAATTTTGGAGCAGAAGTCCATGCAGCTTATAGAGAATCAGGCTCACCAGTTCCATATACGTCAGCTGGCAACCCTTTTGGTGACGTTTCTGGACAATCTGGAGGCGGAAGTGGAGGTGGATCTGACTATGGTGCAAGTGCTTCATCTTCTTACAGCTATGATACAAGCCCAACTGCTTACAGGTGAGAATCGAGCGTCGAATAATTACATCTATATCAAATCATCAAAGGTTCAAAAATTTGAATTTTCTAACGATATCTCTTTTCTCTTTTTATTATGGCTCCAGTAACCCACCTCAAAGCTCTTCATATGGATCAACTGATGATGCTTATAGCTCCTCTTCCGCATCATCCCAGACGTATACACCCTCAAGCTATGCTTCAAGCGGTCAAAGTCCAGTATCAGCATCTCGCGTGTACAGTTCGATAAACTATGCTCTGGCTAGTCCAGTGAGCAGCTCAGGCAATCAGATGTATTCACTTTCAAGTGTTGAAAATCAGGTGACTGGAGAACGAAGTTTGAGAAATCAGCAGCAACAATCAGCATCTCCATCCTTCAATAGTAACAGCTACAGTAGTCCATCATTTTACCCGATTGCTTCAGTGTCCGGAAGTGGCAGCTATGGATCAAGTGCATCGTACACATCGAAATTGATTCCCAAAGCAAGCAATAATTATGAGAAATCTGTGGTCAATGATTATTACGCTGATCCAGATTGTCCAAGAGAAAATGAGTACAACTCGGGCTCCTCGCCTGTCTCATCTTCAATTGCCTCCTCATCTTCATCCCCATCTCAGGGATCCTCAGCCTATGCTTCTACCGGTAAATCGAGCCAAATAAGTGAGAACAGTTATTCACTTGGCTCCTCAAGTCAGAATGGAGCCAAAGGAGTGATATCATCAGCAATACAAGCCTACGAACCGGAAGAGCTTGATCCATCAAAATTGGATCTTAAAATTGTTCATCTTCCTGTAAGCGTTCTCAAAAAGTTAGTCAGTAGTGGTGATGTTGCTCTAGGAAACCAGCAGCTATATTCATCGAACTGATTTAAATTTTTATTTTTCATGAATCATTTGGGGAAGAGTGATTACGGAGCGTCAGTTTGAGCCTCGATAGTATCATTTTTCAATAAAATTAGCCTCGAGGTTTGAATACGATATTCTGTATTACAAGAATTTTAACCATATCAAATCAGCTTCCGATTTTTGCTGTATCTCTTCTTTTTATTCACTCATTTTACTCAAATGTTCATCAACCACCTATACACACACACACACCCATACACATGATAAAACTAATTACATCATTTTCATCAGTATTTAAAAAAGTCTGAAATAATTGAATAAATAAAACTTCACTCGAAATCGAGCTAAAAGAGTTCTTTCTGATAATAAAGTATGAATCAACTTTTGAAAAATCAGAAAATAAATGCTCCCATGAATGGTGAAAAGAAGTTAAAAATATCATGAATTCTAGAAACTGTACTCACAATATTTTGAGCTTTTCTGTAAAAATTGATATTGAATTGAACTTCTAACGATACAAGCTCTTCTCTGGCTTATTGAAAGTAGGCCAAAAAGGCTGTCAAATTGAAACGAATTGGTTGATTTTATTTTATAAATAGTTCTAATTTACCATTCAAATGTATAGTGATCCATTGGCCATTATCTGCTGCATTGAGCAATTGATATTCGATATCTTTTCATTGACAAGATCAATTCATTCATTATTGCCTAAATTTTCACTTATGGTGGGAGCCATTTTTCCTGGATCGATTGTTCGATTTCTAATTATAACTCAAAACAAAGTTGTTTTTTCTCTCTTCTTCAAGCCTTCAGGAGTAAAGCTAAGTATCAAATGATTGGTTAATCGTGATCTGGAGAAGAAAAATCTTCATTTCATTTCAATCCCGCTTGGAAAAAGAAGAAGAAATTGCATGCATTTTTTATGATTGAAGAAATAAATTTCTCTATGAAATTAGTATATACATGGCGGTACAAAAATATCATGAAGATCTATTGTTCGAAAAATTTTTCCAAAAAAGAATTTGCTTCAAAAATTCAATAAAATTCATGTATAAAATGAAAATTTTTGAAAAAATTTAACTACTAAATCATTTGGATGATCAAATAAATAGCCTCTTGAAATGAATTTAGTGCTGAATAGGACTTGAAAGTGCCAAAAATGAAACGCATAGGAAATTTTTCATCATAGAGTGCAATTCTGAGATTAGTTTAAATTCAAGTATCTGTAAAATGGTGATATATAAGCTGGATCAGTCGAAGATTCCAGGTCTCTTTAGATTGGCTGCATTTTCAGGGCGAATACTAATTTTTCCGAACAAATCTAATAATCTAGTTTGATTATGGTCAATATCTTCGCTTTATTGACGAGTAGAAATTTAGGGAGAGATGTGAATATATGAGAATTTTGGACTACTCACCTCACTCAGCCCTAACAAAAATTTTGAAACTGACTGTCTTTGGCATGGAAAAAATTTCTCTGAAATATAACTACAGCTCAACCCTATCTGAACTGTTTTAGGCGAGCGAAAATTTGAGAAAGATTAGTAAATTTATTTCTAGCTTCTCTTCTACTCAATCAATTTATGGAAACTAACATTCAAAACTTGTGTTTTTATCGAATCTTCTACAAAATAATTGATATTAAGTCAATATTTCCTGATTTGGCACGATAAAGTTTGAATATGAAGAATTTTAAAATGGAAAAACCACAGAATAAACACAATTGGGAATCCTATCTCTTGATTTGTGCTCAGAAAAATATGTTTTTTGTTAAAGTTTTCATGATACCGAACGAACTCAGGTTTGTATCAACTCGTCTTTCTCAGCGGGATTCTCAGTCGAAACTGATTGCTCATTTGTTGGAAAAATTTTCAGCCAACTGGTTAGTAAAACCTTGTCTCTATGGCAAATCATTACCCGCTCGGATGAAAATCTGCAACTTTTATAGAAATCGCGAAGGAATTTCGCAAAATTATCATGCTCCCCATGGTTAGCAAGTTTTATAAAAATTATCTTTTTTCCTGTTAATTTCACAAATATGTCAGATTTTTATCAGATAACTTTCATACCCTCTTCAAATACACTTTAAAAATTCCTGAAGTTTTTCAAAAATTTGATGCTTTTTTGTATAATGTTCACTGTTTCTTTTTGCAATTGAAGATTTCTAGGTTTCTTGCATCTTCGTTTCCCAGCGGGTATTGACACTCTCCAGAGTTTAATAATTTTTTCTCAGATTTTTGATCAACAACCTCTTTCCGCAAAGAGTAAGGATCTCTGTGCAAATAAAAAAAGAAGTGATAGTTCACAAACCCTACAATTATCAAGTTTTTCACCTTCTCTATGGATAAGATACCAATATCATGCTGCTACCTCCAATCTGCATTATCATTTTCAATTAGCTTTCAACCGATTGGAAGTCTTTGAAGTTGAGTCAGTACTTCCAATCTGATGAGATGAAATAAAATACGATAGATGAATAAGATAAAATTTCAATACATGAAGCTTTGAACAGAGATTTTTCTCTCCTTCTCTTGACCTACTCCAAGATCTGTTTTGAAGAGAGCGAGGCCTGAACTGTTCTCAAAATTTCCTATCGTGGTAGATAAATGGACCAATCATTAGAAGTATACTGTGGCTTTCATTCTCAATCCTTTTCATGATTGTATATTTTTGTAGGATTTCCTCAAATTGTATGATGAGAAGGAAGAGGAACGGAAAATGGACACACTGACCTACTGATAATTGCTTCAATGCTCTCTGAATTCGTTTCCTTCTTCCATTGTTTCAGTTTTTTATTGAATGTTCAGCCCTAGCGATTCTCTAAAGAAAGCTTACCAAAACCACTCTTCTTCTCCAACTGATCAGCGATCTATAACGAACTGGTGTTTCTCAAAGTAGACCAAAATCCACCAGAAATTTTAAGCCACAAACAGAGCAAGTTTCTAACACACAAAATTTATTTGAATCATTTGAATAATTAGTTAGATACTTATCCAAATTTAATTTCTTCTTTTTGAGCAGTAATTTTTGAACAAACAATTCCTCTCAAAAACTGATGCAAAAGTACTGATTATGTCCAAAATGGACAGAAAAATTTTATTTATCATACTGTTTCCACTATATACCTTGCCAGTCTTCGGGTACAATCAATCTTCGGTCAGCCTAGTGAATCCTCATGTTGGAAGTGTTCGTTTGACCAGCCGAGATAATCCATTGATTGCCAGTGATCATCGATTAAATTCTCAGCCCTCTCAATCATCTCATGGAGATTCTAGCAGCTCAGCAAATGATCAAACGAACAAAATAGCCCTTCAACCATTTCCTCTGTCTGATTATCATTCATTTTATCCACCATCATCTATGCTACCGATGCCCAATCAGCTCCAGATACCGAATTACCAAAACCATCTTCCTCGATATCCAATGGATCCATATTTCAGTACCGATCCTCATGAGATATTCATTCCAGTAAGTATGGTGATTAAGATATATTCAATTTTTCACCTCACTCGATGAACTTTCTGTGTTGACGTGTTTAAAAATTGTTCAAAAATTCTATCTCTTCCCGATTAAAGCTCAAAAAACCATGGAAAAAGAAGCCTTCACCACCTCCTTCGGAAAGAGTTATCACTGCAGATCCTCTACTTGTACTAGCAATTATAACTTTACCACTTTTGGCCCTCTTAACTTTCACAGCAGTTATCGTTCCTCTGATCCCAATAGTGATCTACTTGTTCGCTGCCTTCAGTGCTACAGGACCCACACTTGGTCGAAGAAGAAGACGGTCAACACTGGAAAATGAAGCTTCTGTTAGCTCCAACATGGTGCTGGAAAGTAATATTTTCAGAACAATCAACAAAGCCTTAGATAAATTATTCTAATTTTTTCTAATTTTTCCCCCTTTTCACCCTAAACAATGTTATGAAAACAAAATTCTTCAATTGAAAAACATTGTTCGCTTATTATTGTCAGATTCATCATGAAGATTGTGAAATAGATTGTGTTAATATTAAAACCTATTGAAACCATTTCAAAATGTTTCAGAATCATATATAATTTATATCATACTTATCATATATATATATCGTTATTCGTATAAAAAATTGAGTCGTTTAGATCGAGCTTGAGGACATTAGGCTGGATTCAGGTTGAATTGTTTATAAACAATTTAATCATAGGAAGAAAGAAATGAAGAGAGAGAGACAGAGATAGAGATAGAGAGAGATTCTCTTTTCAATTTCCCACGAGTCAAATCTTTCTACGAAATTTTTATTAGATTTCAATTTTTGTTGGACCGAACACTGAGCGTAGCGAGCGAAATGAGCAAATTTGCTAGCACAGTGTAAGTGGGAAAATATTCAGAATATTGAGAATTTTCTCACTCAATTTTGAGATAATTTCAAAAATTTGCATTTTGTTTATTCACTTCTAGAGTTGAGACAAAAAACTACAGAGTTTATGCGAGCATAGGAACATCTAAAGGTGAAAGGTCATCTCTGAAGGTGAAGGGCAACGAGATTAAGAGCATTCTCTTTTTCTCGGACACAGTGAAAAATCATCATTGACAGCTAGGGGTGGTCTCATTTTTGCATACTTTTCTCCAAAAAAACCTAAGAAATTAAGAGCATGATCTTTTTCTCATAGTGTTCTTATGCTTGCATAAAACCAGAAGCCTACTCAAACTCTATTTAATCCCATTGAGGAAAATTTTTTGATATTATTTCTAGATTTAATTTTACTCCATATAATTTTTCTTTTGATGGTAGAAATTCAATTCGGGTTTCTCGCTTTCATCACGCCATCATTTGAGCTATCTAGATAACTCAAAATTTTTGATGTGCTTTCCATATATCAATGACATCATAATCAATAAAATTTTAGGTTTTGATAATTTTGTAATTATCAAATTGAAAAAAGGTCAATCTAGTAAATGAAGATATTTGTTAGAATAATCTCTCTGAACTATATCTTAAAAATATCTGGCCCAATAATTCATTTCAATTTAGAAAATATTTGGAAAATACTTCCCATCCATGTATATACTGGGAGAATAATTTTCCCTATTTTTTCAAAGTTTCGAATCTTTTTAACATCTATCATCTGTATTCCCTGGTGCTCAGATGGCTAGAGAAAATTTTTCCCGCGCAATCGTGGGATTGCAAGTCTATCCTACATCAGCTATCAACTTGCAATCTCATAGGCATCCAGAGGCTCTCATTTCTGACATCACTCTTCCACTCTTTTGCCTTCTCTCTCTCTTCCTCTCTTCCTCTCTTAGTTTCTCTTCTCTTTTTCATTTGAGTGCCAGTCAGTGCACTTCCTCATCACTTTTCCATCACTTTCGGCGCCAATTCTTCTCGCAACATTCTCTCAGCTCATCATCAATGTGATCTTATCATGACAACTCTTGTATTCATCTGAAACCTTGATTGATTCGTTCATCTCTTTTCCCCTCTTACTTCATCACAATTACTTTAAGATTATGAACAAGAAATATACCGGAAAAAAACATCTCATTAAATCATATATATATTGATACTCGATGAAAACTGGTCTTTGTTATTCTTAGTTGTGATTGATAATAGTTGCTTGTTCAAGTTTGAAAAAATTGTGAGCACAAAAAGTTTCGTGTAAGTGTATAAAATTGAATTTTAAGTTCAAATAGTGCTCAAACAGAAAACACACGTACACACCATACGAATATATATACACATCAAAGCAATACAATATTCTAGTTCCTAGACATGAAAAATTCAACACAAGAACTGATCCTAACCCATTACAAAAATCTGTTCTGGTGAGTATCTTATCGATTTCTTCATCTTCATTTTTCTCTTCTGGACTCTTTCATGGGATCTATCTGATGACGCTTCTCAAATACATTACTTGATCGTCATTTTTATTCACTACATCAGCTAGAAACAAGGATTAAGGATGAGCAATTCAATACTATCTCTATGACCTAAACTCAATATGGCTGAAAAACTTCACTAAAAGCTCAAATTTTGTGAGCTAGTCATCATATGGTGCAAATTTTATATCCTCATGCTTTAACGCGAGCAATATGAGCATAAGTATATATGATCTATCATCTACTCGCTCTAACGACCTAGAAAAATATTTTGTTGTCCCAGTTGATAAGAGTTATTTTATTGGAGAATCGATTTCTTCCACTCTCTTACTCTCTGTATATACAAAAAATCTTTTCCTATTGTGAAATGCGTCCACGTGTAATTGAATTCCGATCTGTAAGTCAAATTTAGATCGTATTGTTCTGTAAGGCTTGTCTTGTCATGCATGATAGAGGTTCTACAATTTGATGGTATTGGGATGATTTTGTCTGAAAATACATGGATAGTTCAAATGAAATCAACGAGAATCAATAAAATTGCTCGATTCAACCATACTAGTGTGACTTTGATGGTCACTCTCAATTCGCCAAACAACTGGAGGACCTACAGAATTGAGGGAATTCGAAGAATTCATTAGATTGTCGAAACATATTCTCTCTCTCACTGCTTCTCTCTCTATCTCTCTTGTTCTATTGACGAACTTGAGCAATTCAGTCTCAATGACTTCTTTTCAACCTCCTCACTTTCTCAATTTAAAACCATCAATTGTTTGTGGATAAATTCTCATCTCTCTCTCTCTCTCTCTCTCTCTCTCTCTCTCTCTCTCTCTCTCTCTCTCTCTTGCTGTTCTTTAGACTCTCTTTCTCCTAACAAATAGAAAACGATAATCAATGAAATTGTATTGTATTTAGAACTCGATTTTCCATCCTCTTTCTCAGTTTTGCAGCTATCGCTTCGCCCAAATTGTTGAAATAATAGTCTTCAGCAACTTCCATACCTCAAGATTTTGAATGAGAAGAAGGAGAGTATACTGTGAGATCTGCAATGTAGATTGCTAAGATAGTTAAGGAATGAAAAGTTGAATATATTCAATCACATTGATCAAGTAAAGACAGAGAAAGAAAAATAAGAAAGAAAAATAAAGTTGCCCTCTATCGTCTCACTATTTTCCTTTCCATTCTTTGCTGATTTCGAATGCTGACTAGTTCGAAATGCTTACAACTTATTCTATCATGGTGCTGAATCTTGTGAAGAATATTAATTACATTGCTTAAAATCGAATCACTTCTTTCCACTTGCTCATTCCATCATGTTCACATTCTCTTTTCGCAACTTGAATGTATCGTATGAGCCTTCATTGATGCTTGGTTCAGAATTTCATTTACTCGCTTTTTTGTTTTCTGATGCCTACTCACTTAGACCATTTACCAGAGGAATACTTTCTGCTTACACACAAAAACCTGGTGGTTATGCTTTTCATAATAACGGCGATAGCAAAAGGAAGATGAAGAAGAATTGAATATTGATACCTGACCTGAAGAAGGAGAGAGAAGAGAGAATGCAGGCCTCTCCAAGTGATCAGTAATATAACATGTTTTTGCTATCAATTCATACAATTAATCATCATTCATATCATCGTATATTCTTTCATTCGTTTGAATAATGTTTTGAAACGTCTTTGTTGGTATTCTCATTCTATGGTAAGTGTGAATAAGTAGAATGGACTATACAGAGTGCCCAGCGTGAGTGGGTATTCGAAAGTCATGCAAATGAGAAAGAGAGTAAGAGAGAGAGAGAGAGAGAAAGAGGCGAGAAAGGCTGAATCAATCATGAATGTAATAACAATAAGGCACTATGATTAGAGACAAGACATATTACATGGGCCTACAGTGAAGAAATTTGAATGATAAAGCTTTTACAAAAGATGGAGATGGATCATCACCATCAGTATGTTCGTGAAAACATTCGTCGCATATAATTGGAAAACATATGAATAATGCAGATGAGCAAGACGAAAAGAGTGAGAAAGAAAGAAAGAAAGAAAGAGAGAGAGAGAGAGAGAGAGAGAGAGAGAGAGAGAGAGAGAGAGAGAGAGAGAGGACATGCCAGAGGCAATGGAAACCCTGTTGTTATCGATCTGAGGTCGAACTTTGGTCTAGATGAATGTCATCATAGATTTGAGCTCTATTTACTTCTCATAGCAAGGAAGCATCTTACTGTTGTATTCCGATTAATGAATCTTTCATAAGGAATGAGAAAAGAGAGCAACTATGAAATATCCAAGATAGCGGGCCCTTATTTTTGCCTCTCATTCATCCACAATTCACATTGAATACTTCTCATTGCCTCTCTAATCATTCGCTTTTTCCTTCTCCATCATTTTCCTTCATTCTTCATTTCCTTTGTCTTTCCCTTCTTTACCAAATCTTCTTCCTCTTCTAACCGATATTATGTTCACCTGATTTGCATTGAATTACTCTGCTTTTCCATTCAAATCATGAACCAATCAATCTTATGAATGATATGCACAGATATTGCGTGCATCTTTATTTGTCTCTCTCTCTCTCTCTCTCTCTCTCTCTCTCTCTCTTCATCACTCGCTTTACCTCACTATTTGCTCATCATAAGAGTGTAAAGATTACCATAGAGAAAAATAGAACATCTAAGATACAGCGTAAGAAAAAGTCGAGAAGTTTGCTCAGGAATGCTTAGATTTATAAACGAGTGTTTGCGCTCCCTGGATGAACACTCGATCACACGGCCTTTGAAAATGGTTTCCTCATGATATATATATTTATATTTATATATATATATGAGAGAGAAAGAGAGCGAAAAAGAGGAAGAGAAAGAGAAAGTATGTGTGTGTGTGTATATAAGAGGTAAAGAGAATTTGCCTTTGGAAATAGATGCCTTATTCTTCCTTCCATCTTCTTTGAATGACCAAAAACATTGGAGTGAAGAGAAAAAGTAACCTTGTAAGATAAAGAACCCTTACAGTCTAGAGGAAAGAGAGATATGGTTCGAAGTAAACCTCAGCTTTCGATAAGAGACCAATTTCAAGGAGGGTTCAGATTTTCAAAATGACCCAAGGAATCAGATTTCTCTCTATTCTCTTCTATCATCCACGTCTTGGGCTGTGATAATGCTATGTATGTGAACAGAATTGGAGGTGGAAGTTATTTTCATTCACACCGAATACTCGTAAATAGAAAGAGAGGCGGATGCTGGACTGGAAAGATGGAAGAGGGCAGTCCATGAGATCAGGTAATAGATGACATAGAGTCAGTTGAAATCTGACTCATGGGACAGATCGAATAGAGGATCATGTTGAAGATGAGATAGATGATAAATGTTCATTCAGAGAAATGAGAAGAGAGAAAAGTGTTATATATATTTCCTTCATCATTAAGCTAGACTTTTTTCATTTAACCTTCCCATTTTATACATCAAGCAGGCAGAAAAAGATATAAATCAACAATAATACAACAAAATCGCTATAAAAAGTATCCAAAGCAGAAAATGGAAAAAGATAATCATTGTGAATGTGTTACTCTCTGTTTGCCCCTAATCTTGCTTTTGTCTGATTAGAAGATCAAAAAATTACAACTGACCAATAATTTGTGCACTGAATCAGATTTTTGAATCTAAAAAGTCCTTTCAAATGATTAGAAAAATCTTAGGCAAATCCCTTCCCTAAAGAGAGTTAAATACATCTACGATCTGGTGTCTTGGTAATAGAATTCTTTCTTCCACTTGAAGAATTAGTCTCAAGGTATCTTATTCATGCTCGAAACGAAAAAAAGAATGAGGCACAAGGCAAAAAGGAGGTGGAAAGGTATAGCATTCCGTTTAGGTGTTCAGCAAGAAAAGGAAGCCCTCAAAAAAGAATGATGTTATTTTTCTTAAAAAGACTGATCAAAACGTTGGCCAGACAAAGTTTGTCTAATGATGCTTGAAAAGAAAAACCAACATGGAGGGCTCAAGAGGCAAAACTCGAATTCTTATTCTCATTGACTGGCTATCAAATCACTTCAAGCTCTTGAAGGATTCCCTCGAAAGACTACTTCATGGCGATACTCGTCGGGGGCAAGTTCTCATTGTAAAGTCAACATGATCGATTTGGCAGTTGAACAAAAAAAGGATGTCCAATTGAGTGAAGCGAATAGAATCGTTCGAGAGTATCCGAGATTCTGATTCTGAAAGAGACAGCTAAGAAAGAAGAAAAAGATGCTATTTCCACTCTTTTCACTATCGATTATTTGGTACTGGACACAATCACAATATTATCTCATCAGAATAATAATTGGTAGATCAAAATATTGACTAATGAGTGGAGAGTAGAAAAATCGATCATCAATGATCACTGTGTGATATATAGTTCAAAGTTAATACAATTGTTCAATTGAAAATTTACTGAGAAAAAATAGAACTGGTATCCAGTTACTGAGCCATTATACTGAAACAGATAATATGAAACATCTTCAGTGTGTTCATATTGAATCCTCTTGATTGTGAAAAAAGCATTACATAGTAACTTGACCTTTTTTTGATCATCTATTTTTACATGTATATTCCCACGTTTATATGAGATTTTGGTCAATTTTTGGCCTTAGAAGTAGAAGTGTTCATCTTTAGCTGATAGTACCTATCAAGCACACATGCCCATGAAAAAAATAGATTCGGGAGCATCATAAGGAAAGTTCATAGAAGTAGACAGAAATGATAATAATCTAAAAGTAAACTGAGTAGTATAAAAGATGAAGAAGAAGAATTAAATGCTCTCGGGTGGGTGATAGTAGCATGTAATTGTATGATGGAACCTTTAAAACAGTATAAGCCTAATTAATTAGAGTGTAATTATCAGGGAAAGGATGATTAAGCCAGTGATTGAGCTATACGTGGTCTGCCTGAAGATACGTATACAAGTCAGCAAAACTTGGTGGAACAGATCGAAAATTGTTGGTTCAAGATTTCCCCAAAATCTTGGTGTGGTTCACATCAGTACGCTTGCTTCTCTCCTAAAGTGAGCTTGGTTTTAGTCTGGAGAGCCGAAAACCTCATAATCACTTTTGCTTTTGTTGAGGCTTTTTTTTATTTCTCTTTGCGTAAGCATTCCTATTCTCAATGTCTGCGTGTGTTCCTCGTCTAGTATTCTTTATACAGTGTATTCTGGAAGACTACACACACACACACACACACACACACACACACACACACACACACACACACACTCTCTCTCTCTCTCTCTCTCTCTCTCTCTCTCTCTCTCTCTCTCTCTCTCTCTCTCTCTCTCTCTCTCTCTCTTCCTTGATGTAAACTTTTCCTCTAAGCTGCCATAATGATCATCACAACTTAGCAAAAAGGATCTAAAACTATGATATTATGGCGGAAAGAGATTGGGAAGTCTGAATCAAAACGAAGAGCTAGCATGAAATTAAAAGAATCACTCAGCTTCCCAGGGAAACGATGCTTGTGTTACTGAAAGGAAAAAGAATCAACTCAGTTGGCAATCTCATGTGTGTAGAATTATTCACCGAATGGATAAAGAGTAAAGCGCGAGATGTAGATTGAAAATGTTGAAAACATCCAAAGAAAAGAGAAGAAAAGAGAAGAGAAGAGAAGAGAGAGACTGAAAAACTTGAAGATTCTTCACACATAAAGTGAGTGAAACAGACAAATTGTGAGAATTGGCTTGTAAATGATGCAGAATAATTTGACGAACAAAGTAGCGAAGAGTTCTCTTGCACTCATTTGCAATTTAGAAATCTTTCTAGAGGAAACTGAGGCAGAGATTGAGAGAGAGAGAGAGAGAGAGAGAGAGAGAGAAAATAAAAGAAAAAGAAGAAGAGAGAAGAGTGTGATCAAGTAAAGAGGTGAGAGAAGTGAGAACAGTTCATTCTGTACCTTATCGTTCTTTTCTTACCGCATCTCTGTTTTTCTCCTTCTACCAAGGTAGGGGAAATTAATGTGAACACTTTTAGTCCTTTGGAAAAAAATGTAAATGTATGGGAATCGATTTCATCTCAAGCTTTTCAGATTGATCATATGATGAAGCTTCTCAGGCAAAAATTTGGTCTTAGAATTCAAAGTAGTTCAGGAATAAGTCGAATATTTCGAAAATTATCCAATTTTTGGGATTTGGGACTTATGTTGGGTCTATGGACTTTTAACATAGGAGTTTTCATTCCTGTGAATAAGTTTTTTTCGTATAATATATCGTTCAATTTTTCGATTTCACAGTGGTCTATATCCTCTCTCTTGAATTCCTGATGATGTTCAGCCATGGTACTCCATGTAGGGAGAATTTTTTTTTCTCAACACCCACCTGACCTCGAAAAATCAGAAAAATTCGAAAATTTTAGTCCCAAAAATGAAAAATTCTATCAACAGCGGAATTTTCGATTTTCTCCCATGATATTCAAAATTTTGGGATCAAATTTTTTTTCCGTAAACTTCATCATTTTTTCCATCCAGAATGTTCTCATTGAAGACAATTACATGACATTATCATTTTTTTCTAGAGGATCAAAAGTGTTCACATAACTTTCCCCTATCTTGGTATTGTATCAACTTCTTTTCATTAGCACATCATTCTCCTCTTACTCCGTGTAAAACAGCCTCTCTTTTCTCTCTCTGCGTCTCTCAAAATATTGTATCATTCAAAGCTTCAAAGCTGCCTAAATCAGCATAACTTGTGCAGCATCCGATCAAAAGGATCTCTTTCCTGAGGTTGATTTTCTATGAGAGCTGATCACATGCAAAGTAGCTATCCTTATGGAAATAAGAGCTTTGTTCCTGGCAATCCTATTGGATTCGTTTGTATTCCACAGCAAATCTTCTCTCTCTCTCTCTCTCTCTTTACTATCCCCCTCCTACTCCTCCTCCTCCTCCTCCATTCTCATCTTCTTCTTTCCATCTTATTTCATGACTAATAGAGCTGACTGTACGAGAGGGCGAGATAAAGAGAAATAAAGTAAGGAGAGAGAGAGAGAGAAAAACATTGAGATAGATGAAAAATGGGTCGGTTATCTTACAAGAGGATAAAAATGATGGAAATGAGTTTCAAGATGATGACATCCTTGGATTCACTCTTTTGATATTTTTGAAGAAAATCGATTGAAAATGGTCTACTATTACTTCCACGCCCTGTGAAGTATCTCCATTCTTCTCTCTCTCTTTCTTTCTTTCTTTCTTTCTTTCTCTCTTCCTCTCTTCTTCCATTCTAATTACAAACTGGATAATCATTGGGATGCATAGTGAGAGAAGCAAAGAATTCAGCAGCGCATCGAGACATGTCGATAAGGCTGTAACAAATATTCATTTGCTACACAGTGTTTAGCTAACGGGTGAGTCAAAAGTAGTGGAACTGTTGACGAAGAGGGATACCATGTGATCAAGGATTCTATTTCACAAAATGATCACTGATCATGAGTTACACATGATTGAGCTTTGTTTACATGATATTTCCAATGTTTTATGATGTTAGATAAAGAAAATAGATTGTGTTTAAGATCTTCGATCAAAAGGCTCATCGATCACGAACCTGACATCACGGACTATGAAATTTATCAGGCCATGAAGAGAGAAGGTTTCGCGAAAACAACTATTTATCGTGCTATCCATAGGATCAGAGGTGGTGTAGGCATCAAAGATAAACCAAGATCTGGTAGACCTCGACTGATATTAAGCCCAAAAAAGAGAAGAATTGTTCGAATGGTCGAAAACAAGCTTGGACGAGGAAGTCGAACTGTGGCCCTAAAAGAACAGGTATCTCAGACCTCAGTGATAAGGATTCTGAAAGAAAAAGGTGTGACATACAGAAAGAGAGTGAAAGCACCAAAATATTCTGACAAACAATTGAAAGAGATACCTGTGAAAGCTCGTCGACTATATCGATACAATCTGAAGCCCGATCACCTCATCGTTATGGATGACGAAAAGTATTTCACATTTTCACATGCTGAGGATCCAAATAATTCTGGTTATTGGTCAAAAAATCATCATGAAGCTCCTAATAATGTTAAATTTAAGCAAAAAGAAAAGTATTCTAAAAAAGTTCTAGTATGGGTGGCCATTTCTACTCACGGTATATCTGAGCCATTTATTATTCGTCGTTCCTCAGTGTCTATGGATCAAATCAGCTACCTCACCGAATGTGTTCAAAAAAGGCTCCAAAGATTCATAAATAAGCATCATAATGATGGAAAATATATATTTTGGCCTGATCTAGCTTCTTGCCACTACGCTAAGAGTGTTCGATCCTGGATGGACCAAAATAATATAAACTACGTACCGAAGGACAACAATCCACCGAATGTGCCACAGGCTAGACCAATCGAAAATTTTTGGTCGATACTGTCCTCCAGAGTTTATGCCAATAATTGGGAGGCAAAATCAGTCAATGGACTCATCAGAAGGATCAATTTTGCTATTCGAAAGATCGATAAACCTCTGATCGAAAGGCTTATGAATAGCACTCGGGCCAGAGTCCGTTGTTTGTATGAACATGGACCTCTCTCAGAAAAACTCATCAACTAATGTTCAAATAGTATCCCTCAATCATCACAAAAAGTCTGATCATGATGTGCTGTTTGGTTGAAAATATATTTCTATTCGTACACAGTTCCACTAATTTCGACTCACCCGTTAGCTTGCATATCGCGGAAACATTCGCATGCAAATTAGCCCTCTATTCATGTATATGTTTTGCTTTTGAGAGATTTTTCAACAATAAGTGATGATAACTATCCAAGAAAGATGTAGAGAGAGAGAGAGAGAGAGAGAGAGAGAGAGAGAGAGAGAGAGAGAGAGAGAGAGAGAGAGAGAGAGAATGAATGAAAAGTCTGTGGATTTCGACGCGGAAACGCCTTTAATCTGATCAAATGAGCCCGAGAATAGTTCAAGCTCTACTTTTCCCCATCCAAGTGAGCCCATCTAGATTTAAAACGCCAATTAAAGTGAGACAAAATTGTCTCTTTTTTTTTCTTTCGCTTGAATTGATGAGGCTAACCAATTTCTTGTATACTCGAATCGAAATACACTTACCTGATACTCTATTTTACAATCATGCTTCTTCCTACATGAATGAGGAGTACAGTTAAGTCATGAGAGTCAAGAGTTAGGTGACATCACTTTTTTCTCTCCCACCTCAAACACTTAGAACACAAAAGTTTTTTCTATCAGAAATTAAGGATCAAGAGAGTAAAATTGAGAAAGACAGAGAGAGAGAGAGAGAGAGAGAGAGAGAGAGAGAACAAAAATGGATGACATACAGACTTTTCCCTGATGTGATCAACCTCTCACATGATTTAAATGTGAATTCTCTAAACACTAGACAGGTCTTGATCATAAACACTGATGGAAGAGGGGCTCATTTAATGAAGTATGATACACGAACAGTGGGGGAACATTTTTCAGAAAATTCTATATCAAGCTGAAACGATGACCAACTCATTCTTTCAATGAACCGTAATCCATGTTTCAGTCAATACATACTAAATAAATCATATTAAACCAGATGAAGTGGTAATAAGAAAAATCCGTTCGTGAGATTGGTTCTTGGGCTCATTTTTTCTCTGATGATCAATGAAAAATCATGTGGGTCACCTCGACCTCATGTCATACACCTTATCACATTCAATGATTAGATTGAGGATGTGAATTCATCCAAGTGTTAAATATACATGTAGTATGGCATAGCAAGAGAGAAAGAGAGAGAGAGAGAGAGAGAGAGAGAGAGAGAGATAAGCAGGAGAATCATATCTGTGAAGAACCTGTATCAACAGATATTACACATCTGAAGCTTTTTACCTTTTCAAAACAGAGTGAAAAATATCGAAAACGAAATGGAAAACATATAATTCTTGATATTCTTTTTTTACTGCTTCAAACATTATCATTTGAAGTTGTTTCAACCTCATTCGACTCATGAATACATTGAATGAACACTCATTTCATCCATCTATTTGTATGCACTCACTTCAAGGCTGCTGTTCTTTGATGTTTTTTGGCTTATTCATACAGAAGTTGGCTGAAAAAAGGTCCATTTAAACGAATATCCAAACAGGCCATTCGGTAGGTCATATAAGCGTTACTACCTTACCGTCTATAACCGATGTGGTCATCTGAAACATCTCAATACTCACACACATTCATACATACACATACATACACATACACACGCGCGGCATGCATAGCTTGTAGACCTGCCAATGGGCCTTGCCAAGATTCTTTCCATACTATTGAGAGATGGGCGAATATTCCATTCTGGCAAAGGCAATCTGGACCTCTGGTGAGGTGGATACAACATCATTCATATTTTTCTACTCTCTTTCTCTCTCTCTCTCTCTCTATCTATCTCTAGTATGTTAGATTTCATGATATCGATACGGAGATGAAGCGAAAGAAAAAGGAGACCCAATCAATTTTTCTACGATGTATTCTTCTCCCTTCGAATGCATCACCAGTCTTCCTCTTTCTTATTATTCTTCTTCTTCTTTTGAGATTCCCAAAGTGTGGCTATCATCATCTAGCCAGGGATACCTTTTTCTTTTACTACTTCTACTTAAACTGCTCTCTTGCGGGGATGTTGATGATGATCAGATCCCAATTTGCCTAGCTGGATAGCTGCCTAGTAGATATACATTCGTTCTATTTTCCATCGCCTCTTCCCATAATTCTATCTAGCTCCATTCAATCACTGAATGATAGTATAAGTTTAAATCTTTTTCATCTTGTACCAATCTTGTCGCTAGATCAAAAAGTGAGGCCATGCACCAATCAAATAGTTATCAAACTATTCAGAATGTATCATGAAAAATAGATAAATTGATAAGAATAGATGGTAGGAAAATAATAGAGAGGTGGAGATTTCAGGGTCAACAAAATAGCAGTTTGCAAAGTATTCGTTATGTTTCATACCATATTTCATGAGCGTTCTAGGTTGTATGAAATGCAAAGAATGAGAATAAACATGGAGCTCCTGGTGAACAATTTATCACATTTGCACACATTTCCATGGGAATAACGAATTTTCTACTGATGGAATGTGTTTTGTTATTACTTCTATGAAAAACTGAGAATCTGACTATTCAGTAATTCAAACAAATGGATCCAAATCATATGATGATGGGTTCACACTGATAACTATCATATGCACCAAGAAATTTTGATTTATATTCAGCGAAATAATTTCACTATACAACTGTTTTAGGGTGTGAGAAACTATAGATATATTTTTCCAAAAAGGTTGTGAGAGGAATAATTAGGTTTACATGGATAGAGTTAAAATTTTGAGTTATTCAGAGATCAAGTAACCCTTCATCTATCGGCTTTTGGTTTCACATACAATGAAATTTGTGCTCAAATTGTTTTCTTTTTTACTGGTCAATGTGCACACTTCACTCGCTACGCTTGCTCGATGCTCGGTTCAATATTAATATCATATTAATATTATAGAAAACTTTCAGAGAAAGAAATTAACTCTTCGGAAATTGAAAACAGAATCTCTCTCTTTCTTTCTTTGGTCATATTGTTTACCAACAACCCAAATGAGCCTAACAATGTTCTCAAGCTCCGCCTAAATGACTGAATTTTTTTATAAGAATAATTATAAGAATAATAAAAGAAAAATAAGTTATAAGACTATAAGAATAAATGAATATATGATATGACATATGATAAATGATTCTTCTAAGAACTGATCACCGTTCTCGTAGAAACTGATTCAAATTTTTGGATTTCTGTAAAGATTCATCATACTGTGATTCAGTGTTGTTATACTCCAGAAATTCTCATCATCATAAATCTAGCTTTTCTTGAATTCTCTCTGGAATACTCAGATCGTTCATTCTTGACATTATTATTAATTTTGTTGTCAGTGTTTTGACTGCACTTCACTTGTGACTCTCGTGTCATCCTACTTCAATCACTGGTCAGCGTATAATTGTTCTGATTGTTACGCAGAGAGTATATTGATACTTTGTTGCACGAATTGTTCACTTTTCTTGAAATCATTATCGTTGCCAATCCCCTTGAGATAGACCACCTATTTTTACTGATTCAATGTCATTCACGTTTTCAATTAGGGACCGATTTCCATTATCCACTTCCACTCATTTTTTGTCCATTTTATCATCATCTCTCTTCTCTTCTATTCTCTCTTCAACCTAACTCTCTTTTATCAGAAACTGAATACTTTGATAAATTTTGTAACAGAAAGAAAGAGAGAAAATCCCATAGAGAACTGATCAAACTTCATCGTATATATTGGAAAATGATGAAACCATGAGAAGCATTTTTTTCTTCTCTGAGTCCGATATCCAATTGGTTTTGGACTCAATTCTCGGTTGTGATACAGAGGAACAGGAGATCGAATGGCACAGGAAGAGAGCTAGATGATGAAAACAGATTGAGAAGAATGAGAAATGAAACTGTATCGAACCACTCTTCGAACAATGTCCAAAGTGTTTACATGTAACTGTTGCAAGGAAAAGTGGAGGAAGCAAAAGATGATCGCTCGCTGGTAGCTGCTAGTAAATCATTTCATCTCATCCATTCTCAGCAGTTTGATCGCCTGAAGATGGGAAACAGAAGAGAGAGAGAGAGAGAGAGAGAGAGAGAGAGAGCATGGCAGAAAGTTTAGTGGGAAAAGTGAATACAATAAAGATTTTTGATTATCTACGATGTTCCCGCTCTTTTAACCACCATTATGATGAACATGGGATATGCTCTCTCTCTCTCTCTCTCTCTCTCTCTCTCTCTCTCTCTCTCTCTCTCTCTCTCTCTCTCTCTGCCCTGGAGTACAGTTATCCATGAATACCGTTATACATGTACATGTATATACTGTTATGCGTTCATCTTACTTCATCTTAACTGTTTTGAGGTGAAGATCATTGGCAATCATGTCAACAGGCAATCCGCCCGAGATGATATTTATTTATATTATAGCCCGATGACAGTCAAAACAATGCAGTCTTGGCTACTTTTATCTATTCCTGCAAAAACTTACATGTACATACACAATACTTTACAGTGACCATTCTTCGTTTTCATTTCTACTTTTTTCATGTTTATCTCTATCTTCAAGTGATCATTTAAGCTCTTTTCTTCTCACATTTATCTCCATTCCGCTTGTCTTCACTATCTGAGAATCAATCTTGAGGATATTTTCTCTTGTTTTCTTCTCTCGCTCTCAAAATCCTTTAGACATGAGATTTCTAGATGGGCAAGGCTGTAGCAGAATTCTGACAAGAGGTATATATTCATGAATCAAGTGAAGAGAAAATATCCCTAGAAGATAAACACTGCGAATATTAGATTTAAAAGAAGAGACTTAGTATCACTCTGTTTTGAATAACTTCCCCTTACCCCAACTTCATTCCCATAGTGATCAGTTGTGTGTTCATATTCCCATAGATTTTTTATTCAATGAATTCTGATAAAAGAGAACACTGATTTGAGGCAACTCCATTCATCTAGAGAAATAATGTTCTAGGTAGTATCATGTTCGAAAAGAAGTCTCTCCTCTCACTCTTTTTACCCAGACTTCTTTTCCTCTCATCTCTATCACATTGCAAAAATAATTTCATCAAAGTTAGTTTCAGGAACATGAGTTGCCCAGATTATGATTCATGATATTGAGCTAGGAGAGAGAGGGATTATTCTGTATACTTCTATCGCCGTCATTTTCAAGGCACTTCTCGAGTTTTCACAATCAACAAAATTGAGTTTCCATATTGTATGCTCACAAGTTTGGAAACTGATTCAAAAAACGAATTTATTGTGTACAGAGACCCGAATGTAGGCCATTGGAGGTAGCAATTGTGTGAAGAACATTTTTATGAATCTTTACCCCTTCTGTGTAAGTATTTATGTCATTTCCATGGGTAGAAAGAGTGTAAATTTGACCATAGAAGATGGATAACATCTGACTTTATATGTCCAAACTATAACCTATTCGAATGTATCTTATTGAGCCTAAGGAGATTGAATCTCTCCAATTCATCACCAAACTCTTTCGCCTTGAGGCTAGAGAAGCTTATTCATTTCCACTTGGTAAACTTGACGTCAAAAAAGATTTGTACTATCTGTTTTCCGTTTATGTATGTGTATATATCCCATGGACCCTAGGCACACACACACACACATTGATTGAGCTCAGTGAATACCCAAATGGCTAGAATAGAATGAAGAAGGAGAGCAAAAGAGCATCCATCCGTTTCTCATCATGCTCGTTCAAGAAGCGTGGAAGAGAAATTCAAGCAACTGAATACTCTTCCTATTTCTCTTTCCCTTCTTATTTGCTCTTTTCCACCATATACTATCTTTTGGACAGTGATGTAAGATGCTAGCTGTTGTCCTATTGCATTCTCACAATTCACTCTCTCTTTCTTTCTCTCTCTTCTCTTTTCTGGCTTCAAGATTGTTAGCCGTGAATGGCCATTTTAATCCCAATAGAAGAAGTAGAATTCATCATGATTATCGAGCCGCATCACACATGCATTCACATTATTCTTCAACTGGTTAAGGGGTACTATCATAGGACAGAACGAAACATGATACGAGCTGTTCTACTAAATTCCTTCTTTGACTATTCTCTCTATTTTAATAGACATATATTCCCCTAATTTGAATCAACACACTGTTTATATATTCTTCCTCCTATTCTCTGAACTTGACCGAAGTATCGGAGAACATGAGCAATTAAACTTTGGTGTTCTATTATTTAGGCTCTTGAAAAATTAGAGTACGAGTCTATTCTCAAGATGATCCTGTCACACGAGATGTTGTCTGAAGACTTGACCGCTCAGATTGATCGATGTCTTAGGAGAATCACTTTCATGTCAATCAAAGAGAAGAAGGAGAGAAAATACCAGTAAATAGTAGATTTTTCAGCACTTTTTGTCTGTATACGCTTATCTACCTCAAAAATCCATCGAACATGTACTCTGTAAAAATTTTCAGCTTCTCCCTACTGACATTATAATCTGAGAGCATTGCAATGAGATCCAGCCATTTTTCCAAGGGTTTTACTGACTTCTTTTACATCCACCACCTTTTAAGGTGAAGTATTTTTTGAATGGTAGAGGGTTTTGAACACTCATCCCCTCCCATAGACAGAATCTATGATAAACGAACTCTCCTTCAGTCACTTTTGTTCCCTTCAACATTTCACAAAGATTTCATCTAGATTTCGACACTAGAATGAATGGAAAAAGTTTTTAGATTCTTTCTAGTTGACTGATGCTCCTTAGCACTTCTGCCTGTAGATATCAGAAGGTTATCAAAGCTATTGAACTGTAATTTCTACGCTAAAGCTACGCTCAAAGTTTTCATGCTTTAGATGATATCCACTTGATAGTTGAGATATTCTGGAATATCATGAATTATTATAGCCTTTACTGAATCAAGAGAACATGATAAAAGGAGAAAGAAAAGGAAAGAGAGGAAGTAGAAAATCAATAAAAATCTGAAAAAGTGGACAATACTTTAATAGGCTTTATTTTTCTCTCCCCATTCAATCTTATTTTGCTGATATCTGATGTTTTATTGAATGTAACACTATTAAAAAGATAATCAAATAAGCATAGAAATGTTTTCCAGGCCTTCATCCGCTAAAGATGCTCTACGATCCATATCCTTTGCCATCTTTTGAAACCAATCGCTGATGGGACATTAACGTTGATCCTTGAGTGATCAGTCAGTTTTGTCTATCTCTTTCCCTTTCACCATTCTGTGAAGTGAATAACTTCAAGCTCAGTTGTCATTTCCTCTTCTCTCTTCCAAAGTAAGACCGAATGAATGTATCTAGAAGTGAAACGAGAAGACAAAAAAGAAGAATAAAAGACACTGTTTTTATCTACAGAGCAAAGTGAAAAAGTCTGTATTGCACTTTATTCCTTCTCTTTTGCTCTTTTATCAATGAACCTTTTGCTTTTTCTTGCTTTTCCAGATAATTGAACAGAATTTGATTATACTTAACTGAGCGCAGGGAGGGGAGATAACACACATATATACGAACTTCTAGATTTTCCATCAAGTAACCTGATTTCTGTGCTAAGCCCAGTAGCAGCTGAGTCAAATTGATGAATAGTATTGCCAGAGAGAAACTTGAATTGCGTTTCTCTTTTTGGACAGCTCTCTTTTTGGTTGAGAATACTAGAATGCTGACTCAAGTTACCTTGACCATTGGCGATTTCATGAAATAGCAAAGTTAACAATATCTTCATTGGTCATTGGTCATTGGTCATGTGTTTATGTGTGTGTGTGTGTGTGTGTGGGTATGTGGGATAGAAATTCATCTAATATTATGTGTGCTCCAATAGTGAGCATTTGATGATTATCCCGGCAATTAGTGGCTTCTCTTCATAGCGTTCACTAATCGGCTTCATTCTCAAGAGTTGAATGAAGGGAGATTTAGGATATACAGTTTAGAGTCTCAGACTAAAAGATGGAGAGAAGAGAAAAAGTAAACAAGCATCTAAAGCATACACGGTAGTATACAGAGACTAAGGCAAAGTATACACACTTAGCCAACGGAACGGAATCTTCTGTGTGATCAGCTAATGATTAAGAACAAGATGTCGATGTTAAGGATTGCTATGTATGTATGTATGTGTGTGTTTGATGAAAGATTGGCTGAGCAAAGAATAAAATAGTTACAATGAGTCCTCAAACGAAGCTTGCTTGTGCGTTGATTTTGTTCCTTATCAATGTGTGGATAAAATTTACTCTCTTTTATCAATGCTTTACTTTAGACTGAAAAAATCAGAAAAGAACAGAAAAAGAAAGAAGTAAAAGCAACCAATTTACAGGAACAAAACGACCCAAGCTTTAGCTTATCCATCCTTTTACATTCATTTTGCCTCTCTGAACCAATCTAAATGAACACCATTCTCGTTTCCACCCATCGAATTCTCTCTCTCTCTCTCTCTCTCTCTCTCTCTCTCTCTCTCTCTCTCTCTCTCTCTCTCTCTCTCTCTCTTTCTCTTCATGATGCGATACAAAGCGAGCCAATCTTCATGAATCTTATTTACTGTAACCAGCCTGGTGATTAACGGCTATTGATTCTGATGGGGAGGAAGAGTTGAGTGGAGGAGGCTCACATACACACATGTTAAGATGAGGATTGAAAATGCCTTCAACTTGAGTAAACACGCCTAACTTTGCCAGTGTAAGAAAGAGAAAAGATTATTCCATGGTTTATATACAGGATTCTCTCTCTCTCTCTCTCTCTCTCTCTCTCTCTCTCTCTCTCTCTCTCTCTCTCTCTCTCTATCCCCTTACACTGGTATTTTCTCATGCCCCAGAGAAAAATAATCGTCACCATCAAACGCTGAGAATCTTATTGGCCTGAATGTGAACCATTTTTCAGGACAAGGCTAAACTTTCAATGAGCTCCTCTCGAAACTTTTCTTCAACCCAAGTTTACAATACTTTATCACCACCAAACCAACTCATCCTCTGGGTGTGCAAGTTTTGTGCTCAGAATGACATCCAGAGAATTCATATATACTAGGGAATACTGAAAAGGGAATAAAAAAGGAGGAGAATGATGAGTTCAGAACTTTTCTAGGGAGAGTGAGTAAAATCCAAGAAAATAGCGACATAGATTCTAAACCATTTTATGTGTGTGAAATGATCAGTCAGAGATTATAAACAGCCACCGATATTTCTGCCACAAAATCATCTCTCTCTCTCTCTTTTACTTTCTTCCCTTCTATTCTGTCATATTTCGTCTTCATAATTGGCTAGTTTGTGTCTATGAGAAAAAATAGTTCCCTCTACCAATGAAAGAGAACTCTTGATTACTGTTAAGTTACCCATACGAATATAGTAATTATGATCATTATGAATTATCTTTTACAGACAATCATTTCTATTTGCATCACAACGAATCGAATATTCTTCTCCAGTATACTTTGGAGGATATAAAGAGGCACATAAAAAAGGAGAGGAAAGAAAGGGAAGCAAGTAACACATACATATATATGCCATGATCTGATCTTCATGATCAACTTATTCTATGAAATGGTAATGATGATGAAATATTGGGTGAGACGACTGAGAAGGTTGTGAAAAGACATTGGAATATCGTTTCCTTCATTCTATTCTCTTTCTCTATACCCAAAATCTGGAGTACAAAGATCTTAATGGCATCCAAAATGGACATGGAACAATGTATTTCAAGCAATCCTAATGGTTTACCAAGCCAGAAAAGTTAGTAAAGGCATCTTTCTTATTTTCTCTCTTTTCTTTTATTCCCTTTCTTTTCCTTCCAGCATCCTTTTTCTTCTTTCTCCACCTTCTTCACTTCATCTCTCATTGCTATTCCTTTTCGATTCCTTTTCTCTCTCTCTCATCTTTGAGCACTCTGATCGTTGATCACATTCAATCACGCTGTCGCTCTTCCCCATCAAATGACACAGGACTGCACAAAGTTTTTCTAACGAATTCTTGAGGCTACATCCTGATGATGAGCACCTATTCTTCAATGACGTATTCTCACTCTCTCTTATCACAATACCTGCTGGGTTCTGTGTGAAATTTTTTCTCTTCAAAATGAAAAACTCCAAGATTGAACCTTCAAAAATTTTAAGAAACACCGCAAAATAATTACTTCACTTAATTATCACGACCAAACCTGGTTCCTTGAGCATGCATCTTTCTATTTCACATTTCTTCTCATCTTTGCATGTTCGGCCCTTCTTTCTTTCCCAGATGAGCGGTGAAAATGACAGTCTCAAGCATTCCTCATCCAGTTGTTCTCAGCTATCTCTTTATCTTCCACTTCAACACCGTTATTTATAAAACACTCTCAACATCTACACATGAATCACCAGTCTATCATCAGTCTCTCTTGCAAAGCTGACTGATGGGCCTTTTCGTATAGTTAGAGTAAAACAATCAGTTGATTGCGTCCGATAACTGTTAGTTGGGAGTGGAATATATTCTACAGAATAGAAGAGGAGAGAAAGAGAGTTTGTAACAAAGTGCTAAATGAGAGAGATAAGAAAAAAACGGGTAAAGAGTATTCTTCCTCCAGTAGATGCCTCATGTCACTTGATTCACTTTGCTTCATTCTAATTCTCTCTCTCTCTCTCTCTCTCTCTCTCTCTCTCTCTCTCTCTCTATGGTTCCCGCTTTTACTCGATCGAGCAAGGTCTATTATTGCAATGAGAAGCACTCTATCACTACTATATGTGACACTGAATCACTTGGTGTACAGTGAACGAACGATGTAGTTTGAGAAGAGTATGTGTATGATACTCAAGGACTGAATCGTCATCGATAATGTTGATAGTAACCATTCTCATCAGCTCATTGAATTGAACCAATTTTATCCTCATCTACCTATTGACCATGCTGTTTGCAACTTTATCATGTAGAGTCATTCAAACAGATGGACTTATCGATGCAAACAATCAGTAGATGGAACTTTCATTCTTTTACTCTATCTTCCTTGTATTTCTGTTGCATTTTGGATCTTCTTGATGAAAAGAAGATTCCGAGCATCCAATATTGTGTGCCTCCCATCACTTTGGATCGACCAGGAGAACAATGAAAGCTTTCTTTGTGACTGTGACTGCTATTCTATTGGATCAAGAAATCAGTTTTTTTCCTTCACTTGTTTCTTTTTCTGGCTCTTCTACTCTCTTTACACTTGAGTCCTATTTTCTAGGACTATGCTTGAATTCAGCAGATCGACCTGCATTCTTTCTTCTTAGATCCAAGTGAATTTAATCCTATTTATAAAGAGATTCAGTTTTAAATCAATATCATAGTACATTTCGGTGTTTCTCCTTTGCTTTTCTGTTTCTCATCAAATTGTGTATTCCCATTTATTTTGACATTCTGTAGGTGTTGAATTGAAAACGAAGAGTGGGGCTTTCCATTAGGACTAGAATTCTGGAGTTTTTAACTCCTTTCATCTTTTCTTCTGCATTTGAAGAATAAAGAATATACAGTAACTTTGAAGAATTCTGATCAACAGAAAAAAATTTACTGCCATCAAATTGAATGATGGTTGGATTTGAACTCGATCATCTTTGCTCACGCTTTTCCCTCATCCATTGCCATCTATTCAATGATGATTGTAGAGAATGATCTGAATCTGTGCTCTATGGATCGATAATCTTCTCGTCTTTCCGTCTGTCCTTGATCACTTCAACTTGATGTCAAAGATGTGTGTATGTGTGTGTGAAAGAGAGAGAGAGAGAGAGAGAGAGAGAGAGAGAGAGAGAGAGAGAGAGAGAGAATGATGCAGATGAAGCTTTCATCCACAATTCTACTCATGGTGATACCGAGTTGCTGTATTCTATCCTTATTCCTTCCGTTTTTCTCATCTCTATCCATCTGAAAACCCTTTAGGCTTTCAGACTATGAGGCTTTTTTCACAGGAGCACAAGCTACACAGAGACTTGTGTCAATTCCAAGAAAGGATGATCTCATGAAATTTTCCTAGTTTCGCCCAATCAAACTTTATTCTTCACTCGATTCCAGTTCAATCACACGTTAAACACATATTTTCTTTTCGTTAAAGCAAAATTTTCAACTTCGATAGCAGCTGTAGGTTATTCTCTCTCTCAGGCACTTTGTACAATAGTTCGAAAATTAGGGCTAAGTATCTTTTCCACTCTTAGAAAGTAGAACAAAATGATCTTACACACATAGAATTCTTCAAAATTGCTATGGTTTTGTGTACAGATAGTACAGGGAGCTTTGATATTGCTCCTGTTCAATATATCAGTCAAGCAAGGATGATACCCGAAGCTCCTCTCATTTCTCATTCTGTCCTCGATGAATTATGTGATGCTTTCCCTACAAGCTTCTCTCTTTGCTCAACTTTGTTCCCAAGGATAAATTACGACTGGATGAGCACATCTTCCCTCTTTCCTATTCTTTTCTCTTGTTTTCGAAATGAAAGAGAAAGAGAAACTGTGTTTTGAGTTAACCTCTTTTTAAACTGAACTTCCACAACAAAACACAAGCTGTAGTATGCGAATTTTTCATAAGTTACACTCAAATTCTCATTAGCTTAGATGTATGCATGAATTTACCTTTTAATATCACAATTTAATTGATTTTTCAATTCAAAATCTGATAGAAAAATTTTCACAAAATTGCCAGTATACTTTATCTATCTGCTTCCAGAAAAAAAAATTTTCAGAAGATTCTAAATCATCTACACACAAATTTTTTGAAGAAGATATTTCGGAGATAAAATTTCAAAAATATACCTCTATTGCTGTTTGAAGCTATTTTGACAACAAAATTTTCACCTTCAATTTTTATTTGGAATACCATTGGCCATTTGCATCCGCATATTCCTCTCTTTTAATCCACCATTTGATACATGGAGACTAGTGAATACAGACACCTTCACATACAAAGCATTCTTGTGCATTCTGATCTTGTTTGAAATTCGCATATTTGAATACTAAAATATTGTGGGTAAGCGAAAGAATTTGAGAGTGCCAACAAATCGGGTTGAATGGATAATATTGCAAAATGTTGCATAAATATGCATGGTTAGTGAGTGATTCTTCAGTGAACATTGACACTATGATCTTCTAACCTCAATTCACCTTCTATTCCATAAACTTGATTTTTTTGCCTCTCTGTATGCGTGTATCGAGATGATCAGAATTTTCTATTTTTTCCCTTCTCTGCACATTTCCTAAGTTCTTTGTGACAACAGAGTTTTATTTCTATCTCTCCTCTGAGTGATAGAGGACAAATGATGATGGCCAATTTGGATTCCAAGCTCAGCGAAATAAGTAGGTAAAAAAGAATAGGAAAAAAAGCTTCCCTTCCAAATACATGTATATGCATTGTATTTATACTATTAAGAAAAAATAACTCGAGGGTTAGATACTCTACCAGCTTACCAACCAACCAACTGACTAGCTATCATCATTTTTTTCCCTCCTCTCATCTCATAACTTGACCCATCCAGATATTCACACTTACACTACCTACTAATAGATGCTCTTTCCCGTTATCTATCAAGTTCAAATTGACCTAGTGTGGGACCATTTCTCTCTTTTGACAAGTTGAGAGTACACATTTTCGGCTCAAAAAATTGACTTTCGATGAGCTTAATCAACCAATATAGTGATATTTAAATTTTTTTCTCCAACAACTCTGGAAATTCGATAAAGAATTTAGTTTAGTTTAGTAGATTGCTTTCGAGATTATGGCATCGCTATATAAACTATTTGCCTAAACTACTTAGAGAACTATTCAGAAAGTCAAAAAGATTAATCACAATCTTATTTCAATCCAACAATAATGTGTAGGTTTGGTTGTTGAGAGAAAGAGAATTCTCATTCTTAGAATTTGGTTTGGATACACATGTGGTACAGATACTTAGCGTTATGATATAACGACAACAATTTTTTACCCAAAATACATAACAATGAAAACTACTCGATCTCATTATTGAGTGGAAATTTTAGTTATTGATCGGTAAGCCACGAGTATAATTTATTTGGAATATTGAATTTGAACATGATCATTTATAGGTATTTCTAGATCTACCGATCATCAAAAATATCCAACAAATTGAAAGTTTCTTTGCCTTACAATAATGTAATATATGTCTAGTTTGAATAGGAGTTTGATGTTCATCGCAAAATGATCTCAATCCTAGAAAATACCGTTTTTCTGAGAATTTTGTGACCTTTCATAGATCCATTGAGTTTACAAGCATTCAAAATTCATTTCATTATATACTGGAATTATTTTCATCGTGAAAAAATGAACCTTTCAAGGGATTACAGCACTTGACATTGACTTCCTTCAGATAGATGAATTTATTCTTTTCATGCATTCAAATTATTTCTTGAAGTCATATGAGTTTTCCCTCGTATCTTGAGTCATAATTAGATCTCTCTAACCTTTACATCTGAGCCATTTTTTTCATACTGCTGCTTTTCATGCCAAAACTCGAGTATCTCCTCTTGATCTACTCCTCGTAACAATAACAATGAATGGGATAGACTTCATGTTTTTTTCTATGCCCTACTTCTAGTAATTTTAGAGCACACATGTTTATATGTGTATATTCTGATGAGAGCCCAACGAAGGAATTTGTAAATTTTTTTCACATCTCTGAGCATCTGTTTGTTTTTTCACAACATCATTTCTGGCGAAGACAAATATCTCTTCTTGTCATTGAGTTACTGTCAACGAATAAAAACTGAATATGATTTGGAGTACTTCCGTGTTCCCTTTTCACTTGTGAACAGTGTTGAATTTTTCTACTTATTAAATTTGGAATTGAAGTTCATATTTGTGAAGAGATATTTACTTTCCACCGATTTTCATATCCATCGGTATTCCTATTTGAGCTAGTTTCACTCCGAATAGAACTCGCATGAGAACTCTCAGTATCTGGATATCAATTGATTATACTCATAGAATACTTGGAACTTTTACGGTGGAAGAGCAATAAATTTATTCTATTAATCTTTCCTTTTGCTAATTTATTATGTTTGCTCAATCGAAAATAGATACCATTTGTCTAATTTTTTTGCACTTTTCCATCAAATCACGTAGGATTTCAGATTTGTAGAGTTCAATATGAGCTCGAATGGTTTTTTGGAGAATTTGACGGAAGATTAAAAGTTTTTTGGATACTTTTCGTATCATTCTCTGATGAACAACACAAAATACATGTAATATCATCAATATCACTAATAGGGATCATTTCTCACTTTGCCTCACTTTGCCTCGTTTTGCCTCCATGAATGATCGAAGATGCCAATTGAGAAGTCTTTCTCTCATCTTTCTTTACTTTCTCCTCCTCTTCTTATACTGTCCATCATTTAATCATCCTGTTCATTCTTATCCTCCTGATGAACAGTTATAAGAGGATGGAATAGAATAGAATATCACAGCATTTTTTTATTTTAATCATCATTCATAACATAGTACCGATACCAGATGGCGCGTAGAGACGAAGAGATGATAACTACGAAGAATCGAGATTCTAGGAAAAAATATCATTTTTATGATTCATTAGAACATGCTTCAAAGTGAACGATATATACCTGTACGTGTGCTTCTTGATGAATATAATTATCGCATAACGTGCATGCTCGTCCACATTGAACTTCCTTGCTTATCGAAAAATCATTGACGATAATAGTGATAATCATGATCATATTGAATTCTGATTGACGATCACAAGAAGAAAAGAGATTTGAGAGAGAAGAAAAAATAATCATCATTTCAGCCTGGTCACGTTCAAACACATCTCATAGAACAATATTCACATGAATGACCAATCAAACAGTTCAAATATGGCCTGTATGCTCGATTTCGTTAACAGCTCTCATTGAGAAATGATCATTGACTGATTCATTTCTCTCATTTTTTTTCTTTCTCTTTGAGTTGGTTCTTGTTCTGTTCAATTTTTTACTCTCTTGTGAATCTCAATCATATTTGAAGTGCCCATTTCAATCCTGGCATCGTCTGAATGATGGCAAATGATCAAAGTAATCGTTGGAGAGAGAGAAAGAGACATTTATTGAAGGTGCACGCTAGTCTGGAGTAGGCTTCGATTGGGAGGATGGAAAAAAGCTGTGAAAAAGATGAAGTATTCTCATCATCATGAATGCTGTGTAGAAAGAGAGAGAAATCTTTTTACAGCAAAAATGAATGAATGAGTTTCATGACAGATAAAAGATGCCATTCAGATATTATTTATTTCATATATTGGAAGATTGAGAGATATGAGCGACTATGGGTATGAATACAGACACACAAAGTACTCCAAGCAACATATAACATAATGACTGCCTCATACACGCTTTCGGGTACCATAGTGAAAGGGAAAAGTCATCAGTAAATGTCGCTCTTGGGTGAATGAATCAAGAAACACTGTTCTAGGCTAATAAAAGAGAGGAAGATCGAGAGAGAGAATTTTCAAGATTGAAAGGAATGATGAAGCAAGCAAAAGAGCATTTTTATTGAACGATATCACGATATAAAACAATCGATCCACCATGATCCACACTCAATTCATGTATTCATTATTAGTATACACACTTAGCCACATGATCTTGTCCTCTTTTACTCCTTAAAAGATTCTATTCGTCTAGTCCAATGAGATCGGAAACGATTTACAAACTCTCTCTCTCTCTCTCTCTCTCTCTCTCTCTCTC
>QZCP01000130.1:46823-70604 GCA_003956705.1 Brevipalpus yothersi
CTCTCTCTCTCTCTCTCTCTCTCTCTCTCTCTCTCTCTCTCTCTCTCTCTCTCTCTCTCTCTCTCTCTCTCTCTCTCTCTCTCTCTCTCTCTCTCTATCTATCTATCTCTCTCTCTCTCTCTCAGAAACTACATGTACTATCATATTCTCATGTCAAACCTAAATGCCATTACAATCGGCTTCTCTCCCTCTTTCCCTTGTGGCCACGACTTTTGCTGCGGATCTGTTGTGTTGAGGCTTGCTGATGGCTTAATGATATTCGCTTTACTTCTCAGATTAAGTTAATTTTGTCTCATGTCTTCTCGGAATGTTTGCTGACAATATTCCTCGTTTACTGGCTTTGGATGATGCTTCTTTCTTGCCTTCAAAGAAAAGAGAAGTGCACAAACGTATATTGGGTATCTTTTAGCAAAAGTGGTCATGTATGGGATAGCCGAAAAGAAAAATATGGGTCATCAAATGAATCCATCGCTTTCGACTGATTGACTGAGTGAAGGGGATGTTAGTCGATGATGATATGAGACGTTTTCCACACAAATACTCTGTTGTTTCTTTTGGTCAGGAGAGGAGCCGATTTTCTACATTATTGATCATGTTAGCCGATTTCTATCGAGCTACATCTTTGTTTTCTGCAAGCAGGAATGGTTCACGAATAAACAAGAATAGTTCTAGTATCAGCCCAGTGATGGAACCAAATGGCTCATACCAGAGAGAATTGTGCTCGATTCTTTCGTTCAATTCAAACACACATACAGTAACCGAAATACAGTAACTTTGCTCGTCAGTTTACAATTTTTATACAATTTTTTAATGTGTTGAAGAATCAAAATCTTGTACTCAGGGCAATTATTCTACCTCATTTATTCTCAAATAGAATGCATCTACTGAACTGGCAAGGAATTTTTGAAGGAGTTTAATCACTATGCCAGTAGAGTAGGCACACTGGTAGTCATTCTTATATCATAATCGTATTTTGAAGTGAGAGAGAGAGAAAGAAAAGAAAAAAGGTCTCAATTTCATGGTGAACAGAATCGAATGATGGATGATTTCAAGCGAGAATGGATAGTGTTTTGGAAATGAGAAGCGAGAAATGAAAAGTGAAGCAAACCAGGCAAGAGAGGAGAGGAGAAAGAAGAGAGGAAAAGAAGAAAATAGTGATACTTTTGGCATAACTTTTATCGAACAGGATCACAAGAGAGGGAAAAGAGACATTTTGTTGCCCAAAATGACACATGATTATATCGAAAAGGATCCATATTTTTTTCGTTCATATATGTGTATCTAAGTGTCTATGTAGATCAAAAATATCATTCGTTTCACTGAGTTTCACTGGTCTTGCTTTTCGAAAGCTCACATCTCGAAAGACTTATCTGAAATCTCACAAAGTGGGTGATTCTAAGGCTACTACTGTATTTCTTTGACGAGTTGAAGAATGCAATTCTTTTTCTCTATTCCTCTCAAATTTTATGCGTTTTTGATCACTCAAGAGTATTGCATGACGAGGAAAAAATTTCACATCATTTTTTATTGGGTCTGAATACAAATAAATTGATGTTCCTAATTATCTTGAGCATCATTCACATCTATTGAAAACTTCCATTTCTCTTTGCACGCAGTCTTCTTCGCTTTCCAATGCTCCATATAATTTGGTTCAATTTACCCAAATAAGATATTCATCAGCACCATGCACATATTTTTAAGCATATTCTTTTATATTTTGTAAACTTCATGAGCAAATGTGTAGATTGGTAAATTTCTCTTATGCTCTGCTTGTGAATCAGATGAAAACTTTTTGGCACCTACTTCAAGGATCTTGGCAGTTTTTTTAGAAAATTATGGTGAAAATTTGAAACTGTTTAAATAAAAATTTTGAGCCACTCAAACTAACAAACTAAATGTGCAAAAACTTTTCAATTCTTTTCTGTAAAAGTGTTTGGTGGATACACGTGTAATTCTAACTAAGAGGATGGGTTTCACTTCTTCCACAAAATATTTTCGTTTAAACTTGCTCTTGCTTCGCAAGAAGAGGAGAAAATTTCATCATCACTTATGGTTCATTAAATAGATCAGAAGCGTATTTCAGCATGAATTTTCAGCAGAATTGAGCAGAATCAACTCCTTCAAGATTTTATCAACTCTATCCTCTTGAAACATAGCTCACTACTACCAACTCGATCTATTAATCAGTCTCACCATAAATGAAGCACCCAATTTCAAGCTCGTGATGATTATTCAATGAGGCAGCTGGAATGTATTGCTGACCGAATAATAGTTAATCAAATTTTCATCCAGCGAAAAGCTAAATTTCAGACAGGTTTGACATTCTCAGGAATATTCCTATATATTTCCATAGGAAGCTTGAGGAAAAAGAGTTCTAATGAATTCTTCTAAAAGATTTAATAATCATCAGCTGGAATCTATTTCTGCATCTGATCTATCAAAAATGGCAAAATTTTATCCCTCATCAGCTGAAAACTTCTCTCAAGCTATAGATAGATTCTTTTTGTTGAGTGTAAACATAAATACCAATCGATTTTTGATAATCAGAGCAAAGAGATCCTGAGTTCTCTAAGTGATTATTTAAAGAAGAGATTCTTCTCGTTCACTGAGGGAGACAATAATTTTAATCGACTTTCTGAAAATTTGCAAAAATTTCTGAACAGCTCTGCTAGAGGAGAACCCCTTTCTTTGATTATCATAGACTATCGTTGAGCATTATTTTTCGAAGAATAATACTTTATTCTAGGCTCATGATCAAAGTCAGAGACAGAGTTAGTTTACATGACTGGTCATAATGTATCTCTGTTTTTGATGCTTTCTGTGGAAAAAAGAATGCCTCTGGTGTCATATAATGATAATGATGATGTTGGCTACAGGAAATATAATCAATCTGAAAGCGGAACTACTCGCATGAAAATGAAACAACCGGATACCGAATCATCAGGCTGTCAAAGCGGACTTATAATGTTCATAGGCTGGAATGATCCAAGATGCTCCAATCTTGAAAAGAAAATCATCTTATTTCAAACTCAATGATATCATTAGAAAATTTTCACATTGATTCGCATCAGAAGAAAATGATAGATAAGATATGAGCTCGAGGTCTATGTGAGAATATCTTTACAAAAGGGTATAAAATGACACAAAAAAGCACTCTCACACTGATTCGATTTTGTCTGAAAGAGAAGAGAAGATTTCATATCTTTTTGAATATCTCATGGAGAGTTTCATCGATTTCTCAAGATGAGAATTAAGGTTATTGCAATCAATTCTCAATTCAAAATTTGATGACGACTGAAGACTATTCCTATGAGTATAACCAATGAATGAGAAAAAATGTTCAGAGAATAGCTGTTGATTAGTCTGTAATTGGCCTATGGTGTGACAGAATGAGAATTTAAGAGGATGAGGAGAGATGCGGCCAAAGGAAGCAACCCACGGAATAATATCAGCAGGCTAACGAATTGTGGGCAACCCTGGTAGATAGATTAGGTTTATTTTGCCATAGATGCTGTATTGCTAGAATATAAGTGTGCGTATATGTTTCACCCGAAAATTCAGCCCACATTAGTATTCCTAACATGATTCACGTCAAGACAGGCGAATCAGAAGAATGATCAAATTGTTGATATGAAAGAGAGAGAGAGAGAGAGAGAGAGAGTTCCATTAATTTAGTATGTGCGTACCCATCAACTCATATATACGAACTAAAGAAGATGAGTAGGGCGCAAACAAAGAGAAAGAAGAAAATAAAAGGCATCAATTCTGAGCCACAAGATTATTACGGTATAAAATTGTGCATGCACATATTTTGCTAGGTGAAATTCTTCACTTCGAGTAGCAAGGTATTCAAAAAATGTGAGCCCAAACAGTAAAAAGTGTCTGACATTATTTTTCGCTTTTTTGGAGGTTTTGAGATAGAGTATAGCATGAAAAGTACAAAGTGTATATTTGAATAGAAAAGAGAACCAAAATATCGTAAATATAAAGTCAGCAAAATAAAAAAAGAACCAATTCTTGCTTCTCTAAGCTGTTCTTCAGTTCGATAGGTTTTTATCCTGGTACAAACAGATATGTGCAGGAACGTGCTTTATCTGGGCATTTTCCGGCATACATCAATTGAGAAGTGATTGGTTAGTTAATCAGTATAAGTTGCCAGAATTCACTGCGAACAATAATGAATTTTGAAATTTAAAACTAAAAATCGATCTGAAATAGTTCTGAAATCATTGTGAATGTGTACTTTTCATGCATCCAAAGATGGGGTATACTTGAACTGTAATTCTCTCTTACTCGAGGTCATTGTCACTGTACTTGAAGGGGGATCAAATTCTTCGCCAAATAAGTAGTTTGATTTAGGTTAATGCTTTTGTTTCTCCCATCATCTCGATCTTTCAGTTGTGACAGTGATCCGAGAGATTTACTGCAAATCAATTGATAGTTGACTTTAGCCCAGCTTCCAATCTTTCTCCTTCATACTAGAAATACAGAATTTCTTCCATTCTTGTCTTCTTTTTAAGCCACTTCCCAGCTATTTCCGTTTCCGTGAGTGAAAGAATCGATGGAGCAATGCTTTCATGCCTCTCGGTCTCTTTCATGGTTGACAAGAAAAACCCTCTGCTTACGCTTCACCTAAACTGTGATCAAGTGATATTTGCTTTGCCACCCAAGATGGATGGAACTCCTTCAAGTATCAGAGGAAGAAGAGGAAATAAAAAAGGCACTTGAAGCTACTTTTATAGTGAAAAGAAGGAACCTTTGCTCCTTCTCCAATTTTTTCAATCTATATTGACCTTTGTTTTTTACTCAAACACACATGGACTATTCCGTTACTCTTTGTCTTCCAGTTAAAATACTTCACAGATATTTCGATTGAACTTCTTGTGATATTTTAAAATTGTGTCTTCCATAGATGCTCGAATAGTGGCGCTTGAGACTTTTCTACCCTTCACATTCAAGAAACCACGAGATTCATCAACATGAGTTCCACTGATATTATAAGCAATCTTAAAATTGACTATTGAGATTGCCATTGTGTGAGTTTATTTGGATATCTCGAGCCATTGCCTACAGAATTGTTTCTTTGTACTAATGGTACCCGTGAGAGCTAGAAAAAGTGTGATAAAATGTAACTTAGAATTCACTTGCCATAGAGAATGACCTCACCACTGCTGAGAGGTTTAAAGATTTTCTCAGAAGTGTGCCTGTCACTTGGAATACTCATTTTGACTAACATTCAATTTCATCACTGATACAGGGTCTAGAATAGCTTACATACTTGTTCTTCTAATTTATTTGTGTTTATTTCTAACCTTACTTCCTATCTCTCCTACCTATCTCCAATCTGTATCATTCACATGTGTGCTATCCACTGGAATCATATAGAAGATGAGAATCGATTCCTTGAGAAATGTCTCTAGAGAACTGTATAAGCCATGAGAGGAAGAGAGAGAGAGAGAGAGAGAGAGAGAGAGAGTTTAGTATCTTCTGCTCAGGAAAGTTTTTCTTCCTCTTCTTTGAAGAAAAATATCAAAGCTTGTGGCTGCATCCCATGAGAACTGATTTGCTTCTATTTCGAATCAACGTCCACCTCGTTTTTGGCTTTCGATATCGCGAATCATCAACTTGAATTACAAGAAGCAAAAAGTCACTGACAATTAGAAATAAAATAGAGCATTCAGAGATGAAGCATCACTCAAAGCAAATGTTTTCTGATTCCAGATGAATGAGATAAGAGGAATACTTTCTCTTTTAGGTAATAAGAAGCGCATCTTTAATTCAAAATGGAATCTTTTCCCATCAGGACTATCCAGAAAATGGAAAGGTAATACTATAAGAGCTATATTGAAAAGAAAAATCTCTTCTCATTCTCTCATGTAGATGAACACATGATTGACACTATAGTGGCGAGAGCAAATTTTTCAAAGAAAGGATAAATTGTGTTACTAAATATTGTACAGTGGATGCCATGAAAATAGATACAGAGTAGGATTCCAAAGAATGCCTTCTCTTGTTTGAAAAATCTATTTCCAGAAAGATACTGGGAGCCTTTCTATAAAGCATTCCATGATGTGCTCGTAAAATTTCAAAAAAATATCTAAACAATCATATTGGAAACTGCGTGGTGTATGTGTGTTTCGGTTTTGCTTATACCCATGAAATAATCCTCTTGAGAACAATACCAGAATAATGGCTAAGAACTCGAGTTACCTTCTAGACAATGAGACTATGGATAATGTTGACCATAGACCAGAGGCTAGAGGATTACGATAATAAGAGAGAGTTCATCCGGAAAGAGATGTCCACTTTAAGACTCTGAAGAGACTTTCAGTAAATCTCATTGGATAGAAGAGAGAGAAAGAGAGAGAGAGAGAGAGAGAGAGAGAGAGAGAGAGAGATTCGAGTAACACTAATCATACTTTGATAAGACTACCAGCCATCCACCTCCTACTTTGTTTATCCTTTCGTTTTCAACTTGAACGATATCAAACGGGTTCGATTTATTTCACCGTTATAGCAACAATAATGTAATCGATTATTGATTTGTCTTCAGATCAGCGATAGAGAAGAGAGGAATAAGAGTGATGGTGATTAAATGAGTATGATCAATTCTGATTCCCAGTACAGCATGCACTGTACTGATGCATCATCCAAGATGGTGAATATAAATACACAGAGTTTTTGATAATGGAAACTGATGATCATGATGGTGCTAACAACTGTGGTGCGGATGATTGAATCAAATGATGATGGTGATTTCCTCTCTCTCTCAAATATCATTGGCCAGTGGGTGGCACACTTTTGCCCACATCGTACACCCATTTACTTTTGAAGGGAACAGGCTATATAAGCTGTCTGTGTGTATTTCATAATTTCATGATCCCCAAGATAATGGAAAATGAGAATAGATTATGTGGCAAATGAGGTGCTCCATGCAAAGCAAAATGATCATTTTTTTCATTCACTTGTGGTAGCTCCAGATTGGAACAATAGTAACAAAGCGTGACAAAATCACATTACCCTAAAGACAATCAAATAGTCTATAGATGGGAACAGAATTTTTCGCAATAAAAGTCAAGTAGACTAATTACTCTTTCAGAGCTTCTCTACAGAAGAGAGATTACTCCAGATCATAGTTGATTAGATCTAAGCTTTAATCCGTTTGATTAGAAATCGGATCACAATGATGGACACAGGGTCATGCATGTAGCCCAATTATTTGTGAGAAGAGACATCATTTGATTGCCATTTTGAGTTTATGCAAACAGAACTTTCGCTCATCATGACAGCTCCTTCCACATTCTATATGCAGTCTAAGGTGAATAAAAAGATTTGTCTAGAAAATTGATTTTCCACTCATCTTGCTGATGCTTGGATGCAAAGTTTAAGCAATAAAGTTTAGGATCATCAGCTTAGTTTCTTGGGACAAGTCAAATCTTTCACAGAGAGAAGATCTTGCAACAATGACGCACTTTCAACTCAATTTAATTGGTGATGGAAAAGGCTGAAGTAGAAACAATCGTGTGTGTTTGTGAGAGGAAGAAAAAAATATCAAATCGATGATCCCAGCCTTCGATCAATTAGCTGATGTAGGATGAAGAATTTAGCTAGGATTATCTTTGCATCGTTGAGATGATCGTTGCAACTAATGTCATTGGTTCTCCTCCCAATCAAATCTCTCTCTCTCTCTCTCTCTCTCTCTCTCTCTCTCTCTCTCTCTCTCTCTCTCTCTCTTTCTTCCTCTGTGTGTGTGCTCGCATCACTTTGCCGTTCGGTAAATCGTAAAGCTGAAGCTTAATTTATGAGGCGAATCATGGTTCCTAATCTGCCAGCAGGTAACGACCAGCAATCATATGGGTCCAATTCATTTTTTTTCACCATCAATAGTCTCTCTCTTCCTCTCTTATAGCATCTTTGTCTTTCCAGCTGGTCCATCAATTGTCATCCTTGTTCACTTATATTATTCAATGGTATATAGTATGTCAACGTTTTGCCTTCTTTTTCTTCTATTCATTTTCTATCAAATCGGTTGCATCATAAATCATAACCCATTGGACCGCGAATATATCCTCTATTGCTTTCACCCATTTTTGGTGTCTTGTAATGACACTTTTCCCTCTCATAGCTACCTTCATTTGTTGTACCATTTTTTTGCTTTTGGTATGTGTCCAAGATTTTTCTGAACAACATGAGAGATGAGGAAAAAAAGTAAAAATGATGATTATCATTTTGTCAGTAAAATGTCTTGATCATCACTCTTTTTCTCAATAGATTTTGCTTCTTCTTATTTCATGATTTTGTCATTTACCAACACAAGTGAAGAGCTCATTTGTGTTTGCTCCAATTGTGATGTATTCTCAATCTTTTTTGATTTTTGTATGGGTAGTTGTATAGGGTTTCTATCGGAATATCTTGGTCTCCTTCCAATGCTTAAATCGCTTGGAAGATGTTCGTTCTCTGCTAAAACAACAGAACAGCTCTGTAACAATGGCTTGTCAATAACGACCTGATATTGAATTCTAAGTAAGAATTTCAGATATTGAGAATGATCAGGTCAGCAAAAGTCTCAAAGTTTTCCAACCATCAAGATGTGTCAATTGTCATAAATTGTGAATCATGTGTTACATATTTGGGGAATTTAGTCAGTCAAAATCACCCAAATAATAGAGAGAATGTTTTTGACATATTTTACAGATAGTTTGATAGAGAAAGAGATTTAAAGCAATGAAAAACAGAAGGACAAGGCATCAAATGGAAGATTGAGATGATATAATGAACAGATGAGGACTCTGATAATGGGAATGAAAGTGCAGCCACTTAATTATGAGACTTCATTAAACAAATTAAGTATCTAATGAGAGATAATTTGTGCAAATAGTGAGTTTGCCAGCAACCATTCATATCTTCTATTCACTTTTCAGCACTCAAGAGTATGAATTTTTTGTATTAGCAAATTTCTTGATGAAAATTGGTTAAATTTGTTAAGCAAATAGTGTAAGATTGAAAATTTTCCTTCCTTGTTCACTCTGTCTTTTAATTGCTGTAGGATCGCTTACATATGAACTGTCACTTGACTTGTGTCTGATGAAAATGATCTGTCTGGATGGTTCTTTTCAAGCCATGTTCATTCCGGATAGCAATTTTCTAGACATTGCTTGTTATCTTCCATAATTGATACTCCCAAAAAACGCTGTCCCGATCAGAATTTTTAGCCCTCAAATATGCAAGATCTACCATCTTCAGTAAGAGAGGTATATCTCATACCTTTCTCATACTTTTCTCTGTGAGAAAATTACACTTTCCCTCCAACCTGATTCTAAATCATTGAAAATGGCCTTTTGGATACAAAAGATAACTATACAAATTTGTTTTCACCCATGTCTTGTGAATCTTCCAGTTTCAAGATGAATCTCAAGATTTGATGGAAAGCTCATGTTTCAAAGATTCCGTACAGTGTTCTTAATGGAATACGAAGCGGAATACGATGATCATAGCATAAGGCTAATTGATTTTCATTTCAAATGAGTACCTCAAACACATTTTGTGAAACTAATGCTTACCAAAGAGATGATATGAAAAGTGCAGTAGAATGGAGAAAGTAGAATAGGTCAATTTTTCTCAGTACTCTCAATTGATTTCTTACTTATCTTATTGCCAAGACCAGTAATCAAGATTGGATGATCAATCCTCTCTAATATTTCTCAGGTGATTATTATTGTATTTACTCCACTTTTCATGATGTTTTAGAAGTCTGGGTGCAAGACTTGTATCACGAGTAGTCGTGAGATGAAGAATATAGATATATATATCGTGAAGATGAATCAGGCTACTTCTCGACTATTGCTAACTTCTCTATTTCTCAATTTGCTACTAACTTCTAAGTCAACCGAAAAGTACAAGAGAGATTACTATCATCATCATGATTTTCATTGAATTAAGATTATTTCTCTCTCTCCCCTTTCTTTCATTACTCCATCTAAATGGTAAACATCAGTCTAATTTGATTTCCATGAGACAAAGATTCCAAGAATCTGAAGATGCAAAGATATACACTATGAGATCGCTTGAAAAATCGATCGAAGAGTTCTTCCTCTTCACTCTATTTTGCTAGATTCCTATCCATCCAAAGTCATATCTTTCGAGTCACTTGAATCTCAGAAACACTTGAAGTTCAACAAATAAAAAGATTTAGAGTGTTGATCTCTTCGATTTTATAACTTAGTCAAGATATTCCAACAATTTGTGGAAATTGATTCTCTCTCCTTTTTGAGATTTTAGAATATAGCTTTTTACCTTGAGTGTTGAGCGTGCTTGTTTTGAACGTTCTATTCATGATAGAGAAGTTTCGTTCATTGTCAGAATTCTTTTTTTTTTCTTACAAAGCATTTACATCAACAGAAAATGCAAAACTTTAGATATCAAAAAGGATTCATAAAAATGATTTATTTTCTTTTTAACTTATAAGTTTGTGTATGAGACTGAAGGGACTTTCCGAGGTCACCCAATATCCAGTCAGATATCTGGATATTCTCAAGTTTGTTTGAGTGAAATTTTCATTCAGCACAGAACAATTTTGGATTCTTTTCCAATTCTTGAGCTCGCTTAGGAATCATCTCTAACCTGATTTTCTGCTAGTAAACAATCTTGTGTGAGCTCAGAAAAATGGATAAAATGATGATATTTTTTCGTAGGTAGCTCAATACTTATCACGTTAGTAGAAGTTGAAACTCCATCGAAGATCAGGCTTACTGTATTTCTTCACCCAGAGGCTTTACTTAAGAATAGATCTAGAATTCTCCCAAGTAAAAAAATTCAAAGATATGTGTCTCATTCCCAGATTTTCAAAATTTCTCTTCAGATGAATTATTTTTTCATCCCAAAGTTGAACTCTCGCTTCATGCTACTCTGCAACAAGTTCAAGCTACTCTCTGGTTATTTTGTCATGTAACTACCTGGAGAAAGTTCAATTTCTCTTTCTGATACAAGCATTTGAGGACATACAGTCCATTGAATCTGTTGTTATCGTTGGATAAAGTTGGGAACTAAAGAAGATAGAAGAACAAGATCAATGTTCAAATCATCATTCTACAAGACTTTTTAGATAGCTATAACACTAGCTCATTTCCTGTGGCTACTTTCTAACTTTTCCATTGGCCAAAGCACGGATGGAGAATTCGAAGCTTTTTTGGCTGAAACAAGATATTCACTTATATCTCATATCTATTGTTGAGAAATTTTTTCCTCTTCTTTCAAACTAACAGTGAACATGTGTTACAGTGGATTCCTGGATCAAAAAGTTATCTGAATTTGGCAACAATATGAAAGTATAGATTCAAGAAAATCCTCTCAATCCACTTTCTTCTTGGCTAGATACTTTTGAGGCTCTTTTCGAAATATTCTTTTTTTTCTCTCCTCAATCTCTACAGATTGCAAAAGAATTTGGATCAACTTGATGTCATCATTATATCTTCTTTTTTCACTTTCATAATAGACTCTTGGTTCATCGGTCCAGTGCATCCTTTTCTTTCTCTCTCTCATCTCATCTCATCTCTCTTATCTCGCTCGTACCATTTATGTCATTTGGGCGAACCAACACATACACACATTTATATATAACTTGCAAAAATCACAATAATATTTCAATCTTTTCTCTATCAAGCATATTCTTCTGATGCCTCTTGTGAGAAGAGACAGATACAGGAGGAAAGGGAAAAGAGAACATTATTGATAAGCTATGCCAAACCTTGTGGTTAACCTAGTTTTGGTGAGGAATCTTTTTCGATGATAGATGGTATATATATATATATATTTAGAGAGAGAGAGAGAGAGAGAGAGAGAGAGAGAGAGAGAGAGAGAGAGAGAGAGAGAGAGAGTATGAGAGATGGTAGATAGCTACTACACGCATTGTAGATCTGAATACAACAAATTGTCTTCTTATACCGGGAGAATATTTCACACTTCATCAGTCAATGTAGACCATCAGTTTTGTGAGCCTCTCAGATCATCTCTCTTTCTTCTTTCTTTCTCTCTATCTCAATTTTTTGCATCAATGCTATCATGAAAGTGAGAGCGAAATTGTGTGATTGAGAATGAGAATCTATGCTGTAGTTGATGAAAAATTTTTCTCAAGGCAGACAAATGATGGATTACTTCAGTTCAATCAGAGCTTTTGCCCTTTCTCTGTCTGCATTTCAAAGTCATCATATTTCATGTGTTATCAAATGAATCAGTAAGTTGAGGCAAAATTCAATCGAATTACTTTATTCGTTTTGTAAGATGAAGAAACTGAGCAAGACGGTGAGGAAAGAAAGAGTGAGAGAAAATAGTTTGGGGCTCATGTTTGCGCTAAGACAATTTGTGGGAAATCCTCCAAAAAATGGGAAGAATTTCAATTGATATACATGTATTGCTCAGTAGCTGTTAATATAGCTAGAGAGAGCATTTTTGCTCCAAGGAAGATTCCAGCTTCAACCCTTTGCGATCTCATCGGGAGAGGCACGTGATAATTCAATATTCTGGCTGGAAAATTTTTCACATATGTATGTCCTCTAAGGAGGATACTTTGATCTCACAAGGAATCCTTGTAGCTATAAGTTACGAAGGAGAAAATATATTTCTAGATGAAGCCAAGAACAAATTTGAAGCAGAATCTATCGAAAAAAGCAATCATATCTCGATGGATATCATTCAATATTCAGATCATGAATTAGAATTTTGGATAGAGAAATACACCATTTAGTAAGGAAAGAAATATGACAAAAATAAGGAAAACAGAGAAAATACATTTACTCTGTTGAAATTCTTGCAAATATTGGAGAGTTTTTCTATCCCTCTATATATATATAGCTTCATCTCGTTTGCTCCGTGTTTTCATATCTTTCAGTGGAAAATGTTGAAAATCGATTCAAGATAAATGATGATAGAGTGTAAGATATATACATGAAGAAGTTTTTCTCTTGACTGTTGATTTCAACATCCAAGATGAGAGAAAGAAAGAAAAAAAGAGGGAGAGTGAAAATATTTTAGCGCTATCTTTGAAAGCTCACAGAGAGAAGGAAAACATCAGAATGAGAAAGAGAAATTCTATGCTATGCCTTCCAACCTGACACCTCATTCTCAACTATCACCATTATCATCACAATACACTTGAATTCTTTGCACCTTCCAGGACTATAGCCGTTATCATCATAACTTCCCTTTCAAGATACTCATCACCTTTGCATTTCTCTCTCTCTCTCTCTCTCTCTCTCTCTCTCTCTCTCATAGATCTTTGAGATAGATTGTGTGATGACCACAGAGTGCCCTGGGGAGAGAGAAAGGAAAAAGAGCTCAGGGAACACTATTATTGGGAAACCTGATGCCTCAATTTCACGGAATAATTTTTTGAGGTAGTAAGCAATACTTTTCATTCTAGCAAGAAGAATCACTTGCATGAAATGCAATTGGACTCATGAAGAAAGTAGAGGAAGCAGCTTGTGGGGGTATGTTGTAAAAAGAAGCTGAAAAGAAGAAAAGTAAAGATGATCCATATTCTGTGAGCCTCTCATTCAGCAGACAGAATAGCTGAGTAACCATCGTATTCATTGGCTAGCGGATTATAAAGATGCTAAGGGATGATGATTTAAAGGGCGTGGGAAAATATGAAATATCGCATCAGTTATATTTTTCAAATTTGAAAAACTTGAATGATCATAGCGGGAAGAGGAGAGAAAAAGAGAATAGGAAGCTGGATCCATTGACTAGTGAACGAATGGTGAAGAAAGGTTGAGAGAAGAAAGCGGAATAAATGTGAATGAAAATGATTTTAGAAGAAAGATGGATGTCCAAAATGGTATTAAAATTGGTAGAAATATACCACGAAAAAGAGAGTATGAACACCATGGTGAATCCACAGCAGCCTGAATTCAATGGTTATTCAAGTGAACAATGATCGATTCTTAAGCTTTTAGGGGGCAATAGATTTTCATCATAGAAAAGCACTGTTTATTCACAGAAAGCAAGGCACTTTCGCTTCACCTTGGACCCCTCAGTGATTCAAAAAAGAAAGAAAGAAAGAGAGAAAGCCAGAGAGAGAGAGAGAGTAGGAAAGTTAGGGTGAGAAATGGAAGAAAAGGATAAATGATCAAAAACGGTAGCAATGAGCAACTATGCTTGAATGAAATATCACTTCTCTTCAAAGATTCAAGCTTGCTGCTTCTTGTTGACCCAGTTTTGAATCAAATTTCTGTCAGTCCGACTACAAGGCCAGTTAATGGGTGGATGAATTGGATTGAAGAAAAGGAAGAGACCAAAATTTTCATCCTATTGAATCGTCTGGATTGATCTGAAGATTTGAAACTACAAGATTCAATGGAAGATTGCTCTGATTATTTGTAAGGTGTTTGACCAGATCAGCATGGCAGAAACATGCTGCTCAACACTGACTTTGATGATTGTAAAATCATCACTATGATTTGAAGTAGGAAAGTCATCAAATGATAAGAGGATATAAGATCCATGTGGCCCTGAGAGGAAGATGATTTTTTTTCATTCAGCGCCAATACACATTCTCCCAGCATCAAAAAATTCAACTTATACTCTCAAGTACAGGGTTTGATCTGATAGAGCGCTTGGAGAGGAAGAGGGAAGAAAAAACAGCAAGCGAATGAGTGCTCAACAATCAAATCAGCCTCAAAATTAGATCCTTTTCGCTATATTCGTTCACATTCCATCAGGATGTCTATCATCATTGGTGACGATGATGATGGTTAAAGTAGATGGACGTGATCTTCATCTCAGATCGAGGATTGGCTGCCCTTTTACCCTACAACTCATGGATAATCATCTTATCAGTAATCACTCTCATGATCATTTTTTCTTCGCGCCAAGAAAAGAGGGGGAGAGTGCGAAGAATTCGGTAGAAAAATCAAAAACTTATCTGATTGCTGATTCTGGAAGTCACTTTGAAATTGTAATGATTCAAAAAATAGCGAGGAGCCTTGAAAAAAAAATCATCAAGATTCGATAATCATGATAATACATATGATAAAGCTTCTGTACAGGCTTTAAAAGATTTGCGATTAAGATATCTGCTAGAAACAAGTTCTTGAACTTTTTTCGATCTATCTGATTAGGTTCTATCCTGTGCTTTCTTGAAAGTATTGAAGCTTTTCTCCCATCAAATAATAATGCTGAATTATGACGATTGATTTCGGATTTTTCCTACTTTCCTGATGAGAAGAGGGTATTCTGTTGACATTAATTCCTTCATCTTGACTGATAGCTCTAAAGATGAGGCTCCATCGTGAAAAGTAATCCAGGCTCACCCTCTACTTGATCTCTTAATTCAGCTCCATAATTTTCTTACCCTTACCAACTCATGATCCTAGGAATAAAGAATCTTGTAGTAATGGTAGAAAAACCAAAAATTCCAGTCATTTTTCATTTAGAGGAAAGAATTAATTATCTCCAACTAAACACTTCTCTTGATCTAGATTCTAGCTCTCATGACAGTTTCAAGTTATACATGTAACTTTAGAGAGCTAGTATGGATATTGTTAGAATAATAAAAATAATAATTCAAAAAAATACTCATAGAAATACTTGGAAATTTGGAGACAAAAAATCGAGCTGAATTTCGTAACATGTCTTCTGCATCATGATGCATCAGTTAGGCGGGCAAGCTTGTAGGATTATCTGTGAGGAACTTTCCTCTCTTTTCTTCATTTTCTTTATCACCATGATTCAGCAAATTTTCGCTTTTTGTTCACTCCAGCATTCAAATTTACGATACATCTTCTAGCTCAGAAGCTATCAACATTAGAAGGCACTCGAGGTATGTTAGTCATTACGAGTATAATGATGTGTCCAGATCGATTGGATCGATAGATTCTCATCATTTCAATCAACGTCTCTTTCTTTCATCTTCGATGTTGCTGAATTTTTCATGAAAAACTTCTGGTAATCACAAGTTAATGCAGAGTGGTTGACTCTCCAACTTTTATTTCTACTTCATACTGTTGACAAACTCAAATATGCTAACCATCAGGCACACAGTGACATTGGTTCACATTTTCGATCGAGCATCTAAGCTCACTCAAAGTCACTTTTTGATTCAGAATAACTAAGGTTCTACTGAAGAGAAATTTTAATGACTGTAAGCTGATAAAAGTATTCCAACAACTGTCTTATATACGAAAAACTACTATATTGAGAATACATCTGGAGTTCCTATCAAACCTACTACTCAAAAGTGAGGATAATTCTTCATGTTGTAAACTTACTAAACTGAGGCTCCAATAGACTTGAATTATCTCTATCGTCATTCATACTCTTTCGCAGATCCCAACCACCGGAATCCTTCCGATTTTCATGGAAATTATCCAAATAGACATTTCAATGACAGTAAACTAACTCATTTGGGATTCCAAGAGGCTTGTCAATTTGGTAGCCATCATCCTCTCTTGCCCAATATACATTCATTGAGTATCAAAAAAGATACCATGCTATGCACCCATAGAATAAAGGTCGCTTTCAGGATATAATCTTCATGGAAAGCCTATGAAGTCTGATGAGAAGTGCTCAAGTTATATCTACTATGATTCGGGACTCTCCAGAATCCACATCAAGAATAGGAAAAGTGTGTATGTGTGAGTGTGTTTCATCCTTGCCTTCAGTCTCCTGCTGTTAAATATTCCACACCATTAACTGTCTCTAAAATGATCTCATTTCTCTTTTTCTCTCCATCTTATTTCACGATAGCCTTCGGGAAAGGCTTACCGGAGGGATCAGACAAAATGGTCCGGACGGAGGGCCATTTTACGTGTCCCACACTTTGATGAGAAAAAGGGAGGCCCAGAAGAAAGGCAAGAGCCCATGAGCTCTCTCCATAGTAATTGAAGGAATATCAGTAATTGGCCAGTTTCACCAAAGAGCTATTCTCAACTTCTCACTGGTGTCCACAACAATCTGGTTGAGAATGAGAATAAGTTCCATTTTGCTGGACCACAGAAGGATAAGTGTGGGGAATATTTCTTTTCCCACCCTCCTAGGAGAAGAAGATTCTGACTGACGTGGCCTGAAATCCTGCCGAGAGAAGAGGAAGTTCTGAAGAGATTCTTTATCTAGTAAAAGGAATACATATGACCAGGGGATAGAAGCGCCAATTGAATGTGAGTGAGTATGGTTTAATTGGCGGATAAACCGAGAAGATAAGATTGTTCTCAAAATGGGCTCAATGTGATCACCTTCCCCAGAATTCTCCCTACGAGAAGGGGAAAGAGGCTGATAGATGAATTCTTGGTGGCAGAGGAAGAGAATAGGATGGTCAACGAAGATGATTGTTGAAGTGAGCGAAAAGAGGAGGCAAACATTTTGAACAAACTTTTCTGCAAGTGACCAGCATTGGACCAACGTCAGTTATCATTATTCTTGAGGCCAGGAAGGAGGTTGACAGTGGAAATGGCTTAAATCTAGCGAAATATTGGAACACTCAACGACACCCCAAAGAGAATGAAGCGTGAAAGGTTAGAATGGTTAAGCTTGTGGGTACAATTCAGGTAATTTAGTTTATAGCGATCAAGACACACTCTGCCTCCACCAAAAGTGTATTCCTTGTGATGGCTGAGAAAAGGGATGAACTTGATGATGGTCCACGAGATGAGACCATTCAATGGCATTTCAGGAGAAACTTGGTAAAGACGATGACAAGTTAACCCTCTTATCCATTTTGTGCTCTTGATTTTGTGTGCAACCAGCCAAAATAGCATAAAACTAAACACAATTTGCCAATAAAGATCTGATCGATCAAAGGAAATACATTTTCCAAGATTTGTGTGTATGTATCTGATCAGTTAGATCTGTCAAAATCAACTCTCATTTTACTCTCTTAAGAATTGAATCTAATTTCAATTTTCAACACTTCACTCTTTCTTGATTATATGATAAAATTAAATTTAGTGAACTGGTTAGCTGAATTGCCGTGAATTTTAATGATGTTTAAATTGATGAATAAATCATCATCTTACACAAGATATATACTGTCCAATGGTTGAGATTATGCAAATTGGCCATTCCAATAAATGATCCTCAATTTACAGACACATTAGCTATTCTTGTGAAGATTTGTCACTCGAAATTTGAGGACTTCTATTCCTTAGTTTCATCCTAGAAACTGACGTTGAATGAAATAGATTGGGGCTATCAAGTTTTACAGTGAGCCCCGAATTAGAGGAAATTTAATGAATCCATGGATTCAAATTGAAAAGTAGCTAGGAAAATGATCACTTGTACCATGTTTATGAGAGTAGGGAAGAGATTCTCTTATTTAACTGTCAAGAGAAAACTCACTTGCTGATCATACATGTACGCGAGTGACAGAAAGAGAGAAAAAGAGACAGAAGAATCACTTATCCTACTGGAAAGCTGTAAGCAGTAGAGAATATGTATGTATGATTAGAAAAAGAGGATTGAAATTGTCCAAAAGATTGTGTATGAAAATTCTCTCAATAATCTAGAGCGTATAGCGCAAAAATGAATTCTTATGGGATGCAGAATGAACGATGGATACGTCATTATCATTCATTCCTATGCCATGTTCTGCTTGCTCCATGGAAGAATGAGCCATGCATAAGTAGGGAACATTTTCCTCTTCTCTCTCTCTCTCTTTCTTTCTTCTTGCTTTTTGAGAATATTTTGTGTCTAAAAACTATGAAGAAGATATTCAAATTCGAGGAAAAGTTTAGCTAAACATTTTTCGTTCTCTCTCATCTTAACTGCAACTACACATGCATATGACGTTTCCATATCTATTCTCTAGCTATGGCTGTTCATTAAAGTGTCCCAAAATTCTACTCCTTATCGAATTTTGCCAAGTCAGAAAAACAGTACTCCTAGATTGTTTGTATATGTGTGTAAAAGATGCATTCTAGAAATTATGAGTTAAAAAGTAAGCTCAAAAAATGGAAAGAAAGTCAAAATTTTGTCAAACCGAATTACCTAGCAAAAGCGGATTTCCAGTTAATTTGATGCCAAGATTCATACTAAAAATAATACAAAGTTTCTCATAGGAGAAGTTTGAAATTTTTTTCATTCTTTTCCATCTCTTCAGTCGAACTATTGAATGATCACGAGTGAATATTGGCTGCTTCTCGAACTGTTTAAGGCTTATTCTAGTTATTCTTCGTGCTTGTTTCCGATTCTTCTTTCTGCTTCCACTCTTTTTCTTTTTATTTTGCTTTCCTCCTCAGAAACATCCAACAACAATTCTCAGTAGCAGCCAATTGAGACGTAAGATTGATTCTACATCCTTCCAAATGCGTGTCTGAGGCTTATTCGCTCCAAATCAATCATCATCACGCTAGGTTAGTTTAAACAATCGATTTTGAGTGAAATCACTTGGGAAAGGAATAGAGAAGTCCAAGTTATTCTCTTATACACAAACCCTAGATTCTCGTTGTGTGTGCATTGTGTGTGAGTTTATTTCGTCCAAATTGTCTTACTCTGAAAATGAGAAATTTCCTCTCTTCAAGTATTGGACAGATTCTCGAGAGCTTTTTAATTTTTTAGATCTTACACAATTCCTTGGTGAAAGAAAGACACAGAAGACATATAGAAGAGAAAAATTTTTCAAAGTTTCATCATTGTCATGATTCTCTTATACTTTTGCTATGAAGAAATCTTACATCTGCTCTCATATCGATCTGTATTGCGGTCACAAGGGGGATCATTCATGCAAACCAGACGATTTACAAAATACCAGACAGGACATGAATCTTTTGTCTGGATTGTTCTCCCACTTTTTTGCGATATAAACAATTGGAATTGGAAGTTTTCAGCGAGGCATGATATTATTCTCAATTTGTCTTCAGTGTGAAAGATAAGGTAAAGAGGAAATAAGAGGAAAAGGCTTCACATAGGTCATAGGACATATGGATTTTTCAGCTGACTATCGTTGTTCATGGGTCTTTATTTATTCTTCTTCTTAATCTCTTTACTTAAATTTGTGCTTGATTTGATGTTAAATCAAATTAATTTTACTGCAATCTCTATCATACCAAATTTGCTCTTTTTAAAGTATAAAATGAGTGAGAAAATAAGAAAAAAATCGGTGAACCAATATTAGCGATGTGAACTCTCTTTTCACTGGAAATCAATTGATGGTCAGGAGGAGTGAATTTAATTAAGTACACTAGCATGAACAAGGTCGAGAAAGAGAAAGATTGACTTGTCCAGGAGACGTAGAGAGAGAAAGAGAGAGAGAGAGAGAGAGAGAGAGAGAAAATGATGTTTTGCTAGAATCACTGTGATGCTGATGATAATGATGATGAGATGAATAGACTGTTGAAACGAGTGGAAGAATAAGCAAGGGATGATTATCTACCATTTTCCTACTTGATAGCCCATGAGATTTCTTTGTTCACTGAGCCCTTCCAGCCTATGGATGTTACAAAGGAATACTCATGGAAGCGAGAGGCAACCTCTCGCTTGATGGACCATTGTATCCTGTGAATCAATTGTATCGCTTCAGAAACGATATCATCTCCCTTCTCAATACATACACACAATTCTTCCCTGAACACTGGGAATTGGAATGAAATCTGATATATATATATATATATTTTTATATCTGTGAAAGTATATTTAAGTTAATTTGAGTTAAAATGTGGTCTTTTCTCTTTTTCTTATTCTTTACGCTCTCAATTTCCAACCATTTCCACATGAATCCAATTGATTCTCCATCTCTCATGGGTACATCAAAAAAAGATTCTCCATTCCACTTCGCTCCAATGAAAAACCGAGATATTGACACACTATTGGCTATGACAAATAATGTTCGTTTTTCCGGTACTTTTCATCTTATAGACTAGGTGTATGTGTGTGACGGAAAGAAAAGATGAGATTTACTCTCCAATGATATAATCAAATGTCTGAAAGAATATGATACTGGAAAACACTTGTCTTCCAAAATTGATGGTCATCATCAACAAGTGAACATAATCAATCGAGATTAATCATCTCACTGAGACTTTTTTCCTCTTTAACTTTCTCTCTGATCTCACATGGTTCAGAACTGACCCACACTTTCACAGTTCTAGCTTCCAAGCTTCGCTCTCCGTATTCTTGGTTAGAGATGAGAATGATGAGGCTCAGGCTAGATTGAGATGATCCGTGTTCGAGACTACTTTTCACCTTTGATCTTACTCCTCATTCTATCAACTACTGACGAATCATAACTCACTTTTAGAACTTGTCGGCCAAAAATGAGCTTCTTCTTTCTCTCTGTAGAGAGATGATAATGATTGTTGGTGGAGAGGATAGAAAGTAAAAACGAAAAAGATGAGAAGGAAAGTGGCAAGTAGAGAGACAGAAAGTGAAAACTTTGAAAAAAGAATACAAGAATGATAAGACATTCATATACACTGTACTCTCCAACTTTTTGGGCAAGCAATTCGAAAAGGACTCATTTTAACAAGAAAAGAAGGGCTTGATAATTGGGCTAAAAATTTGGTGTATGCATGACTAGACTGAGTGTAAAAATTTATTGGCTCTCATCTCAATTCTCTAAGAGAGAAAGGAATAAGAGACAGAGGAAATAAAGTACCGTTATCTATGAAAAGCGGAATTCTTTTCAAGACTTTTCTTTGGAGGAAACGATATTTTATGATTCTTTAGATTGGCCAGCGATCTTGCTGCTTTCATTTAAGAATTTTTCCAATAAATCTTATCAATACAATGAAATCTTTTCGTCTATCAGAGGGCTCAAATCCATCTTATGGGAACCACTCTTTGCCCACTTACCTGAAGAGTGTTCCCTTCATTAACCCTCAGTTATTTACTCACACCTACGCATGGAGTGTCAATCTATTCGAAAATTTGAATGTCTATAAAACAGAAATGAAATATTTGACTAATTATTTTGCCTTTTTTAACAGATTTCACGTCAAACATCGTTCTCTAGTGCATTTGATGCTCTAGGATGTCCAATCGCGATAGTCCAGGAAGCAGTTGTTCAAGTGCCTTGAAGCGAGATTCGCGGACAGCCTCATGTCCTAGAATATCAGAAGGTGCCAGCAGCGAAGCTGGTAGTGGAGATGGTGCTGGAGGTGGCGGAGGAGGTGGAGGAGGTGGAGGAGGTGAGGATGATGAGAACAAGATGGCATCTCGTCGACCATCTTCACCTAAAAATTTGGAAGAATCTGGAGCAACTGCCAAGCCTCGTCGATCTCGGGCCCTGTCAATTGCACCAGCTGTGGCTTCACTTATTGCCAGTGCCACAGCTAAACGTCGACCATCCCGTGAACCCCAATTCATGACAGTATCACCAATGTTTAGTACTCGATCGAATCAGTGGTCTCAAGTACCTTTTCCACGGAGTGCTCGACATAGTATTGATATCCGCAATTTACCCACATACTTGGCTCGACATAGGCAGAGTGTGGTTGGCACTCGATTGTTCGAAAGTCTCCTGGAAGGTAAGTGAGTCAAGGTTAAAGTCGCAATTAGGAGAGAGAATAAGTGGCCAAATCATCAGCTGGAATGATTTGAGATGATGCATCTTGCATGAATTTTTGCTCTCAAATCATGTTATTGGTGAGAAGAATCTTGAGCATCCCAAGTCTTGTCAATCGTTTTTTACTCATCTTTCTCGATTGTTTGTGACCATGTCCAAAAAGCATCTCTCAGTTCATCTCTTTCTTTCAAATGATTCTGTTTCATTCCAAGTGGCCTCTCTCTCTCTTCCGCGCGCGCTTGCCTTATGCTCCCTATCTTTACCCAGCATCCGCATCCTCTCTCCTTCTCTCTGCCTTCCTTCCAGCATCCCATACATCATTCTATTAAATGTTCACTCACTCACCAATCTTGTTCACTTGTGGCTGTATTAGGCTGTGTGATAGGAGAGAAAAAGAGATAGAGAGTAAGATTCAGAGATACAAAAGAGGGAAAATGTGAGAGAAAGATCCTCGAAAATTCTTTTATATTCATTGTATCTTCGTTTAACTGTGCAAAATAGTGATGAGAATAAGTTTTCACATCCGAATACATCATCTTCATCATTCGACTCATTTAAACATGTTCTCTTGATAATATGCAGTCTGCATAGCCTCTTAATCGAGAAGTTAGAATGTGAAAGTGATTTTGTGTTCATTCACTGTTGAACAAGTTAATATTTTTTTAGTTCAAATCATTATAATGTGAAACTTTTACATCATTTCTGTCATCCTCATTACAAAGAAAGAAAAAAAAAGAGATAGTAAATGCATCGACACTTTTTTTGAGCCCTAATTTTATTAACAAGCATCATATTTCATCCTCTTTATAGATGCAAATTATTATTTTCTTGAATCTCATCAACGAATTGAAGAGGGAGAAGAAACAGAGGCTCAATTCCACCGAAAAGCATTTCCTATGTGTGCTTGAGTTTAGGTGCTTGTGATTTACATGATAACATCGATTATAAAATGAATTGTTAATACTCTTCTCCTCCAGCAACACCTTCTCTATCTTTTCATGCACACATTTATCTGTGAGCTAAATTCTCTCATCTTCATCATCTCCATTCTCATCTTCTTCTTTACCACTACAACAACTACTCTTGGTCTCTGTTTGTGTGAAAGAAGATCTGACGCGGATGCTCTTTTCTCACCATCATTCTTCTTCTTCTCAGTATTCGCTAAAGAATATATTTCCCACTATGTTGATATAGTAGCTGTGAAACCCCACCATATACACATAAACACATCTGAATCTTTCGCCTCTCTCTCTCTCCCTCCCTCTCTCTCTCTCTCTCTCTCTCTCTCTCTC
>QZCP01000130.1:70922-92162 GCA_003956705.1 Brevipalpus yothersi
TCTCTCTCTCTCTCTCTCTCTCTCTCTCTCTCTCTCTCTCTCTCTCTCTCTCTCTCTCTCTCTCTCTCTCTCTCTCTCTCTCTCTCTCTCTCTCTCTCTCTCATCGCCTCTCAGCGTAAATGTTGCCATCATGTTGATCAACATCATTGACTAAAAGTGTTTGTTACTATCAATGTTTGTGTCTGCCCGGTGTTATACATGTAGCATTTCTCTCTACACGCTATTTTTCTTTTTTGGAGAAAAAAGAGAAGATAGAAAGATAGAAAAGAGAAGAAAAAGAGGAGAAAAAAGGATGAAGATGGCATGCACACTCTTTCCTATCCTATTGATACACATGCATTCAATTTCGTTTCCATTCTGTTGCCTCTTTCAATCTGTATATTTTATTAATCGGATCGAGAGTGTACACGCTTGACACCTACGAAAAGAAAAAAAGAGGGAAAAGAAAAAAAATTCATTTCTTTTTTCTCGAAACTAACCAATTCTATTCTTCTGTATGAATCTATTTGGCTCACCCAACTCATCTTCACCACAATCACAATCACACCCACCACCATGTACCACAACCACAACTATTACCACAACCACAACCCCCTCCGCATCTGCATCTGCATCTACATCATCACCTACACCCACTGAAATCACCACAATCGGCACTGTGATCACTCTGGCAACCATAAACAATGTGCCTTCTTATCGTAATCATTTGCCCTTTTCTCCATCAACTTCTGAAATGGATGATGAAAATAATCGTTCCATCATATGTACTCCATCCTCGGATACAATAGCGAAAGCTCCTTTGCAAACAATTATGCACAGAGAAGAGACCAGTGGAGATGGTGCTAGTGGAACGGGAACCGGAACCGGAACTGGAGGTGGAAGTGTCACTGGAGAAGGAGGAGGCAGTGGTCGAGGTGATGAAGCTTCGGGAGGTGGTAGTGATCGTCGTGGGTCCAGAGTAACTGGAGGAGGAACTGAGAATGGTACCGAAACGAGTACAAGTAAGAAGGATGGGAAGGAAAAGAAAGATCGTCGAAGAGATCGTAAGAAAAGTTTTGCTGCTGGGCGTAGTGAAGATGATGAGCCAGAAGCACCAACATTATCACTTGGTGAAAGAGTAGCATGGATAAGATCGAAAGGTCCAGAGTTTGGAACTGTTCGATGGATAGGAAGGATGCCTAAAATATGTGCCTCTTGGACGATAGGAGTTGAATTTGTGAGTAAACATATGATCAATATACAGCTCTTCCATATTGCATCATCATGTTGTTGCTTCCTCAAATATCTTCATCTTAATGGCTTGCTTTGCGGTTCCATCCTCCACATTTGAGAGCAGTTTTCTTTTTCTCTATCTACTATGAATTCTCCCAAGAGGGTATAGCACTCATAAGATCATGGAAAGTAACTCTCTGCACTATGCAACCCTTCTAATTCTACTTTTATTTCTACTTCCACTACAACTACTACTTCTTCTAGTGGTTTCATTTCTACATGTTAGAAGTAGAGGAGAGGGAAAAACAGTGCAAAAGGCTGCCAAAAGCTTGCTTCATGCATCTTATGTTGCTGATGAAAGATTAAGATTTTCTATCTGTGAATTCAGTGTTCCAAGTCGTATGATAGAAAAACGAAAGAACATTCCAAACTTAGCTCTCTCTCTCTTTCTCTCTCTCTCTCTCTCTCTCTCTCTCTCTCTCTCTCTCTCTCTCTCTCTCTCTCTCTCTCTCTATTCTTTCTCTTGAAGAACAGAAACACCCGGTTGCTTGCATGTTTGATCCAGAGAAAACCAGAGAGACACTTTCTTGCTCTGATCACAATTCACTGTCAACTGATCCTCACATTAATCTCCTTTTTGTTGTACTTACTCAATATACGCGCATTTGATAATTCATTCCAATCATTCTCTAAGCTTGCATATGGAGACAGTAGTAAAGAAGAAAAAGGAACACTACATGAACAGCTTAAAAGGCTACCTTAAACTCTACATGTTCACTCAACAATTGTTGGAAAACTAGACTGATTGAGGTTTTCTACGCAAGTGGACGTTTTATCCTCAGCTCAATCATTGAAAATTCATTCGATGAAGGCTCATGCTGACTTTATAATGAGATGCCAGAGGAAGATTCTCCAGTTCCAGCTTATCGGTTAGTTTATGAAAATTAGCTGTATCCATCAGATTTACTGGATGGATTGAACTTTTTCTCCCTGGGAAATCAATCAATCAAAGCTTAGTTACTGATTATCACCGAGCTACAGTTGATTGAAAAATTAATATCAATCCTTTCACAAGCTTCAGCAGTCTTTGAGGAAACTGATTTCACATCCGATTCAAGCTTCCTAGAAAAACTAGGAAAATAACACTCTATTTGAGCCTGGACGCCTGATAAAATAGGAGACAATCGAAATGTTTCGCCACTCTTGTCAGAATTTTTCATTTCGATTTGTCTTCATTGAGCCGACAACAAGGTTCTCTCTCTTCTTTAACAGTATCAGGAATTGCTTTTCATCAGTTTGAAATCACAGTCATTCCCATGGCATATGGTAACCGTAGCTAGACATGTGCGCATTTCATTTAGAATCGGTTAGACTTGAATATCGAGCGAGACTTATCAACATTTGGCCAGTTAACATACGGAAAGAAAAATTCTAAGGAAATGTTCGTTGACTTTCCTATGTTTGCCCAGCAAAACTAAATGCAAACTATCATGAGAAGCAATAGTATAGTGTACATTTAGGCTAGACACAGTGTTGTAGAAGATATCATGTGATTTATCGTCACACTTCCGTGAATCCAATCATCATTAATTACTTTGGTAGATGACTTCATTTCATGACTTAGAAGCCTCAAGGCTAAAGGACGATTGTTGTAGTGGTATTATTCAATGAAAACAGACTTCGTTAGAATATCGAGTCAATTGATTCATTCTTTTCATTGTTATTTAAGTCAAATACAATATTATGGGAATAATTTTCATTTGGACGAAGATCAAATGAATCAATTGCTCCAGTATGTATAATGATGGCCAAAAAATAATCCGTTTAAGTGATAACGATGAAGATTTGATCAATCTCAACATACATAAAATCTATTCTCATACTCCTCTTGAACTGGAGATATAATACACACATCAGACTATAGGTCAACTGATGGCTTGATCAAACAATGATACATCATTGCTCGTAATCAAAAGAAGCTAGTTGATATATACCATCAGAATTGCATCTTATTTTCTCGAACCTCCAGTCACACTAATAGTAAGTAGTGGCAATTCTTCTGCTCCAGCCTGGAGAACGGAAATGCATCCCATAAATTGATGGAGCCTCGAAAGAGGCTAAACGTTGATGCAAATGATGCGAGCAAGTAACAGAAGCAACAACATCGACAATGATAGATGAGATCTCATTTTTATTATTGTACTCATTTTTGTTGCTGTATTTATTTATCGAAGGACAACGCCATTGGCAGTGGAGATGGACGATTAGATGGTAGACGATATTTTGCAGCCAAAGAAAATTTTGCTCGATTTCTTCCACTAACTTCATTGACCAGAGTGGACAATTATGCTGGAAGACCTCGCTCAGGTAAGTCAATCCAACAGAAAACAGGAGGAAAAAAAATTGGATAAGGAAAGGAAAATATCATAGAAAAGTTACGATTCAAATAGGAAAGGGTTTGAAATTGAAAGACAAGACTTGATGCTGAGAAGAATGAAGGAAAAAATCTTTATTGATAAAATCTTCTGATGCTCGCTTTCATCTCACCTGAAGCTGATTTCTATACTGAATAGAAGTGATAAAATGAACTTCGCATCACTTCCTCACCAGTTCCTCTCTATCCAGTTGGAGAGTGTGGTTCTCCTGGGAAAATATTTTCCACTGGATTATCGCATACCTAGCTTTCAAATTTTTCCCTCGATACTGGAAGAGAAGGAATTTTGCAGCTTCTCTCTCTCTCTCTCTGAATATTTTGCACTGATGCTATGTAGAATGTAGTCTACAGATAATCACATTTCGCATCATCTATGCTCCAGGAAATTCATCGCGATAGCGGTAACAGTCTAACTGTATATCTGTAAATACCTAAGAATATGTTGTAGCAAGTATGCCGTTGGTGGAGCTTATCTAGTGAATGTTCAGAGTAGCTATCACTAGCTACATTATGAAATTGGATCCAACTTCTATATATTCTCAAATCAAAGATAAAAGTTTCATGCTCCTCTTGTATGTGAATGAAGAATCTTGCTCGCTTCCCATTGAATTCTGAGTGACATTAATGTAAAGAGAGTATTGCATTTTCTTCTCTCTTTTTAGGCACTCTACTATCTCGTATGTCAGTCCAATTGAAACCTGGTCAATTAATCAGTGTCCAAAGGACTCCAAGTACAACCGATTTACCTATTCATTGTGCATTGAATGCTCCCCATCATGTAAGTAAGAGATCATTTCTCAAAAGAATAAATTGAAAAATTTTCATGATTCATCAGCATCTCTACTCCTTGTCTTTTGTAAGAATTCTCAACACGCACACATACACTTACACATATCCAATATAGAGACACTCAAAATGCTATGCTTTTACTTTTCTAATCCCTATAGATTGATCACGATGTACATGAACCAAATATGAATCATTGCCTTTGTAATAATTGCAATCATCCATGTGCTCATCTTTGCAAAACCAAGAAGCCCAAAGGCCGTAAAACTGATATGGCTCATATGTGTCACTTCAGTCAAAAGCCACACAATAAGCTTTGCTGTGGAGGTGAAGAATTGTTGTATAGTTTGGGCAATCATCCACTGGAACTTTTGAATGGTGTTGGAGAAGACTCAGCTGGATCAAGTGGCGGTGGTGGTCGAGCTGGAGCCGGAAGACGTAAAAACAATGCTGGACGATCTCGACGTTCTAGGCGCCGATCTTCGCTGAGCTCGAAACGCTTGTCTGATTCAAGACAGAGGTCACAGTCACGATCAAGAAAGTTTAAGGATCAAAAGCAACATCCTTCTAGAAGCTTTACACCTCCATTAATGATGATGATCAATTCATTGCCTCCAATTGATGGTATAACACAGCCAGCATCAGCACCGAAAAATGTTTCTGAAAAATCTAGTCGACATCATGCCACTTCTCCTGGAGCTAATACTTATCACCAGGCAACAGCAGTTGATGCATACCATAAGAAGCATCATAATTATCTGACTGCACCACCTTCATATTCTAATTATCAACACCACCAACAACGTAGCCGCCATTCGCGTTCACATCGTAATACGTCAAAGTCAACAGCATCTTCATCAATTTTACCCTCCTATCCAGTGTTACCAGTACCATCGATATCACATGTTGGTAGTAATGGTGGTGGATGTGATGATGGGGGTGTTGATTCGTCCCAACGATTGGAGAGAGATGTGGTCCCTTCAAATTCATTTGCATTGTGTAAGATGAAGCATAAGTTCGGTTCAATGTCCAGTATTCCATCCACTGCTTCCGCTGGCGAAGCATACATTGCTCGAGGTGCTCTTACTGATGAATCTGATTTGGATGCACGATCTGATGAGCCTGTGGTGATTGAAGACGATGATTATGATTTTGATGATGATATGTGTAGTAATATTCTACGAAGTGGTGGTAGTGGTCATCATCGGAATCGTAAACGAAATCGACGAGGTCTTAGGTCACTAGTATCATGTTTGATGCCTAAAATGTCTTCATCATTATCAAATTCATCGAGAAAGAAAAAGTTGAAAAAAAGTATTCATTCATCATCGTTTCGATATGATGATTATCGAAAACGACTACATCGAGAAATGACCGCAGTTGCCGGTAGATATGCTCTCAATTGTAGTAGTAAACACAGTCATTTGAGTCACAAACATGGTTCCAGTACAACACCAGAGTTGACCACAGCAACTCCTAGTGTTCATTGTAGCCATTGTTATTATCATGCTCATTCTCATCAGCATCGAACCTCATCTCATCAGCATCATCAACACTCATCATCTCATCATTCTCAAAATTCTCATCATCCGAGTAGCCATGATTCTCACCAATCACGTTCCAATCATACTAATCATCATCATCATTCGCGTAATCTTAATCACAGATCATCATCTAATCGTGCCTCGAGTGTGCCATCATCTCCTTCACATTTACCTGCCTCCTATCAAATTCATTCAGATGAATCACATGGTCATATGTATAGATCATCAGATGATGAAAATCATAATCCAACTCATATGAATAATAATGGTCGAAATAATCACCATAGACATCATCGACATCGACATCAATCTAGCAGCCAACATGATCGAATGCCTCGAAATAATTCTCCACCAAACACCAGACAACTTGATTCTCGTGCCGATGGAGGTGAAGATTCCACTTCTCAACATTCAAGTGGTCATAATTCACCAAAATTTAATCTATCTAAGATGACCACTTCAACACGAATTGAATCACCGGAGTGTAATACCAGTAGATCGGATGAACTTCTTCATCCGAGTCCCCCATGTTCGCCAAACACCATGGCTCCTTTGATTCCTGTGGAGGATACTTCTGAATCAACATGCTCACATGATGTTCAAACATTCCATCATAATAATAATATTAACAGTAATCTCTATGAAGTGTCATCCAATCGAAAACATAGGAGCAATCATCGAGAGCCTTCTTCATCACCAATCAAGTGTTGCCCCAGTGACAGGAAGTGTCACGATTGTAATTGCACAAAAGTAAGTCATTAAGTTCAGCAAGTTTCCTTTGAGCTCAGGAGGATATAGGAATGTCTAAATTTTCTAAATTCCGTTCACCGAACGTAAGTTGATGAGATAAGCTCAGAAAAGATGGAATAGAAGACTATTACTATCTATTCCGCAAGATGACCTTCATCTTATAGATCTCAATGTTTTGTTCGAATGTTCTGAATGGAGGCAAAATACAAAAGAAAATTGACGGAATGACATGAGTGTTCATGTTGATGATCATTGTTTTTACCCTTTACTATGATTAAATCCTGATAACTTATGATATCCCAAAAAGAGGAAAGCTTCCATGATTCTAATGATTCTGTTTGTTTCTTTTCTCTATTTCTTTCTCATTGACATTCTTGTCCAATGTGTCTATTGTACGTGCTCTATATCTACCTGTTTCCATGTCCCTTGGATCCTTCCATCTTGGTGTTTGCTGTTCATGTGCCATTTCGATCATCACACACACACACACACAAATTAATCATATAGACACAGTCAGTGAGTAGAAGTGATGAATACGAGCGAGATCTGTTGACCGGCATGCAGAATGGTGAGCTGATTGCATCATCCTCCTCTTCCTCATCCTCATCCTCTAGCAATAAAAATAGTTGTAAAAGTAGTGGTCAAATTATGACAACACAGTCAGATACTGAATTTACACCTCGTTCTCCATCCTTCCACCTCCAGCCCACCTCTGATCAGCACCAACACGATCACCTTCTCTCGATGCCTTCCACCTCAGCATCCACATCCACATCATCATATCACACAGCGGCTCAACAGACTCCTACCCATGATTCATGTCAATATTCACCTCGACGGAGACGTAAAGGTCCAGCACCAGCACCACCCCAGCCACCCACTGGCACCAACCATACTCATCTCAGTTGCAGTGTATCTCGCAGTACTCCATCCACTAGTCAACAGAATACACTGGGTTCAGATTCTACTTTGGCTTCAGGCACTTTTGTTCAAGGCTCCTCATCGAATGTTAATCTTTGCAAATCTTCAACCGGCTCTCTGGTGAGCACAGTTTCCAGTAATGAATCTCGGAATCAATCTCATTCACCAACTAGTATGAGTACGGGCACAAATACCAATGATAATAGAATATGTAACACTTTATCCCGTCGTCGATCAATTAAAAGCAAACCCGCTCCGAGTCCACCATCATCAACATCACACACGATATCATCAGACAGTAGGTCACATAGTCATCGCTGCCAATTGACGAGATCATTTTCAGAACAAAAACAGTTGAATGTCAAAGATCATTTGCAGACTGTGCCTTCATTTTCGAGTGAACTAAACTTGAAGGAAGCCAGTTTGCGTGCCGTTCGAACGGGTAATGTACCATTAGGTTCAGAGGATCTAGAGGACCCTATCGATTTGACAGAAGAAGATTCACTGGTCATCACTTATCAAGAGCTGGACGCACTGAATATTTATCAATATAAATATATTTCCAGCGATTTGATTGCTAGCCTCTCAGAAGCGACAACCAAGAGCTCCTCAATTTCTAATGATGTAACTCAAGTGCCTCAAGACACAAAAGATTCCATTGGATTAATATCGTTACGAGATGCCTCTGTTCAAGTCAATATTAGTCTTAAAGAGTAAACCACTATCAAGCCATGGGGTTGTATTCCGATGGATGGTGCATGAATATGGGATGAAGAATCATTTCAGCACCAGAATCAATTGATCTTCATCAATTTCCGCTGGATGTTCTTGAGGAATCACATCGAGCAGCTGTTGCCCATCACTAAGCATGTCCATATCAATAAATTTTCTCTAAAAAATCATTGTAAAAACGATTAAAATTATGAAAACTCTAGGCAAGAAGCTCCAAGTAAATGAGCAAAGTTTCTAGTGTAAATAGAGAAGCTATAACTAACTGCATTTGGATGATGAAAATTGTTGGTTGATAGTAAGAAAAGAAAGAGCAAATGATAATGAGAAAATTGGTACTCGAGAATTGGTTTGATGTTCCCTGGGTGATTGATTTGATTTGAACTTCCAACATTGATCAGATCATCCTATACCAATTTTCGACTGTTCACATGGAGCTCTCAAATTTTATCCTCTCAATTTTTTTGAATTAAATTATTAAATTATTACTAGATTTCCTATGTGAATATTGATGATAATGATAATTTAATTTTCAATCCATATTATCCACACTGTTGATACTAGTAGCCTACCGCAGTTTATGACCTGTTTAGTCCATTTGATTCACATTGTAACTCATGGAGTTAATTATTTTATGAGATTCATTAAATTAGAATCCTAAAAATACACTTAAAATAAATTGAGAGAAAAAAAAGGAGAAAATTCTAGTCAACCAATAAACCCACAAGATCAAAATGTAATATTTCATCCTCGATTTTGAGGCCAGGAAAAATGTTAAAAAATTATATAAAATATATACACACGCATTATTGAGAGAAAAGATCATGTTGATTAGACTGTTGTCAATCAAGAATGTTAAAAATACAAATATATAAATTGAAAATTAAATTCACTAAAATATCAATTGAAAATACGCTAATTTAAACACAAAATTGCTTGAATCTCTGAGAATAGTTTCACTTCGAGGAACAATCATGAACCGCAATTTATTCTCTATTTACATGTATTTTCAGAATCAAATTTTTCTAATTTTTTGTGGAAGAAGTGATCAAGAAAAATAATCGAAATGATTTTGATTTCGATTTCCAAAAATAGTTTCCTCTTTATTGAGATTTGCTAAGCATCTTCATCACTGGAGAATTTAAGGGATAAAAATGGGAGAAGGGAAAAGGAGATAGCAAAAAATAATCACAACTTTCAAATCATTTCATGTATCGAACGTCAAGAGACATTTTTGACTTACACAGTCAAAATGATCACTTTTACGATCATTTTCATGACTTATTCGGCCATTCTTACAAGAATGTAAGCCAGGTGGCCATTCTTTTCTTTCCACCTCTTATTCGGGATCATCAAAATCAAGGGACATCAACACCAGACAGCCACGAATGATACATCAAAGTCACCAGTCGTATCATCGAGTAATCGAAACTGAAACACAGACAACACAACCAACTCACCATTACCAGCATGAAATCAAGTTGCTCTTATTCATTTATTGAAATACTTATTGAAATAGTCGTATTTTACAGATAAGAGTTTAGAAAATAACTTTTACTGATCCAATGCTTTGATATTCCATCATCAGATAGCAGCACTGACATAACTTTCACAGGATGCTAAATTAATTTCATAACTGAATTGATCGAGCCTTACAATTGTAATATTTAATATTTAATACTTGTTAGAACTTTATAGAACAGCTCAAAGAGAAAGCTTACTATCTGCAGAGCTCATCAATTTTTATGTGTCCTTTTTTTGCTTCCAAAAGTTTATTTTTAATTTCAACTCTAGGGGATTAAAAGAGAAGAAGCATCTTGTTGGATTTCTGATTGGTAAGAGGTTCGCCGAGTTTCACCATTTCTGATTTCTTCACTACTAATTCGAGATCGAAAATTAACGAGAACATAAATATGATGGAAAATATTTCAGAATTTTTATTATTGAAATCTTGAAGGAATGAAATTTGTCCATCCCTTCTCTGATTTACTGTTTGTTTAGGTACAGGTGTAGATGATTACTCTCCATCTTTTAGGGCTTCTCTTTTCTTCTTTTTTATCGGCATGAAACACTGTCGAACATCGATAGATGAGCAAATAATCTAGATAAGAGGAAAAAGATTGGAAATCTTTGTGTATGTAGCAGAAAAAAATTCCATCATAATTACAGAATACGTGCAGAGGTGTCAAAGCATGTATGAGGGGAGACAAACAGGATGATTGGAATTATTTTGATTTCATCATTATTTTATTAAATAGGAGAAAGCAATTGATTCAGGGAACATATGCTCTTATTATTGAATCTAATACCATTTATGAAAAGAGAAATCATGTTTAGACTTTTTTCGAGAGGGGTTCAGAGTTTTATAGGTAAATGAGCTTCTTATGCTAATAATGGGAACCATAATACAGAATCATGATTATCACTTCAGCTTATAATCGTTTAGTTTGAAGAAACAGCGGCTTATTGGATGATTCGATGCAGGAAGCCTTGTAAATCTTGTTAGCCATTGGATGAATATTCAACTGTATATTTCCGAAAAAAGCTTCGGGAATAAAACCTTTATTAATCTTTAATAATCAAATTTTTCCACGAAAAAAACCAAAGAGACGATAAAAGCTCATCATCGAATGCTCATGGATGGAGCATGAAAAAATTTTATCAATTGAAAGAAACTTCCAAACACGACCGATACCTGATCGAATGAATTGAAATTCTCACCAATGATCCTGATATTCTTCAGCCTGATTTTCCATTGGATTTTGAAGAGAAAACTCAAGTATATAGTTTGGGAAATGGGGATACTTTGCATCGTTTGATAACTTTTTTGCTCCAGGAACCTCAATTCATTTGAAAGAAGAGGAAAGAGAAAGTCCACTCGTAATTCAGCTTGAGGCAAAATTGAGAATACCAAGTTTTGGAATGATAGAGAGCATTCTTGAATAGTAGGAATAAGATTGAATCTTGATCAAAAGTGGAGAAAAGGTAAGTGGACTCAAATTTAGGATTGAAACAATATTGATGTTCTTTTCCGTTCATGTTCAGTCACTCATGAAATCCAGTGAAAAAAGAACTTTTGCATCTTATTCTTCTTACTATTTTATTTCATCACGCGAGCATCTTATTGCTTTTTCAACGAGGGACCATGGGTCAGCCTCATGAACAAATTCCCTAGAGAAATTGTGGCCCGAGAATTTTTCTCTCTTTTTCCTCCCTTCAGCTCATGTATCGACCAATACAAAATAGTAATGTTCATTCATTCATGCCAAATCGTATTTCCATGAAAAATGAATGGCAATAGAGAGAGAGAGAGAGAGAGAAAGGAAGAAAAAGAGTGAAAAAGTTCTTTTTCCTTGTGAATATGTACTCCTTCGAACGCGAAATAGATAAAAAGAGATATTTGATACCTATTTTCACATCTAAGGAGCGAATTCAATTCAAGCTTACCACAAAAGATAAATTATGTTACTGTTAACATTCATTCAAATCATTTGAAGATGTTACTCATAATTCTATTGAACTTTCAAATTGTGATCAGAGGGACAAGCCTCCAGTATTAGATAAGTTTATCTTGGTAAAAATTTCCACCACAATAGTTAGAACAGCTATTTTTGCCATTAAATACAATTCAAACGATAAGCAAGTGCTGTAAATTGTCTGGACTATCCATTGGAAGATTGCATGGGATTATATTGAACAATACTTTTAATTGATTCATCTCACGTGAATAATGAGTCAGTAGATTTATGATATCATCATGTAACACGATAGAACAGCGATGATTGAAAATCAAAATATTGAGGTCAAAAAAATCTCTTCCAGTGCCAAACAAGTCAAACGAGGAGAGAACAAAAGATATTCACATGAGATCATGGAAGATCAGAGAGAAGGGTGTATATTCTGATGAATGGATATACATGTATACCTTTTGCACAATGTTGTTCATCACATGGAATCTATTGATTGTAAGCTATTATTAAGAGAAATCCTATTAACCTTGATATTAAACGGTTTCACTTCTAATTCTAGGATTGATACTATATGAAATATGAATGACAAAATTTCCAACAATCAAGAATGATTGTTAAAAAGGCAAACAACGTACAATGTACCTCAGTTTTCATCCTACAATTGGATCGATTTCAAGGGTGTAGCAGTCAAAAATCGCGGTTGCCTCTGGACTCAAAGCTTTTTGAGTCTTGCTTCCTTATTTACTATAATGTTTCGTTTCTTTCCTCTCCTCTTTCCATTCCTTTTCCATCAAGCTCTGCTTTAGACCAGGTACTTGAGAGTCCCATTCTTCATTTTGATGGATACTTTCGGCTTGAGGCGTAATCCATTTCATAGGATTGCAAAATTGATTGCATCATTTTTCTCTAACTTTCTTGGAATACTTTCGGTACCAAAATTATGAAGAGAGAGAGAGAGAGAGAGAGAGAGAGAGAGAGAGAGAGAGAGAGAGAGAGAGAGAGAGAGAGAGAGAGAGAGAGAGTCCAGTGAAATATCACAATTTATTCTAACCAGAGAAAAATATTACCATCGCAATGCTGTCCGAATTCTTGTTGTAGACACTCATAGCAAGCATCTATAATTTCAGGGATTCCCAAGAACTCGAATCATGATGGAAGATAGTTTGTACTCTTCTGTAGATTTGAGATACATGTATACAAAGACTGCCAATGTGGAAATGATCAAAATTGATTTCTGATGACTCTCATTTCATGCAAACATCTTTCAACTATCTATAGCTTTCCTGATAGAACCAGAGAATGAATCCTGTAGAGTGAGAATTATGTTTCACGAGATGAATCGGTAGGGAGTAAATTTCAAATCTTCAAGTGATGAAGCCCTTGTTTAATTGTATTACAATCCATCAGAGTATTTGGAGCAATCCAAATCATGTACCTGCATAAGATATGGGTCTATACTCATATATTATTTTCATAGAAAAAATTTGAAGCCAAAACACCGTTGAGTTTCCTTGGGACATGGTTTGATGATGATAGTTTTAGGTCATATTCGGTGCCAGCTCATTGTATCTCTTGTATTCATTTGTTCAATTATTATCGTTTTTACTGAAAAAACTCTGAATCATTATGTGATACATCCACGTATGAGCATCCCTTGATCAATATCAGCAAGGGTCGATGTGATAATTCAAATAGAGATAGATCCTGTAGCTGTTTTTACACTGCCTGAAGAGTAAAAGGTGCCAATAAAATTGATCTGTTGTGTTTGAAAGAAAGTTTTTGCTCTCTCTTCCTCTCCTCATGATGGACTTTCTGTAACAATAGCTCGGCCATGATATTATTCAATGTATCTAGATTGTATCAAGTAAAATGTTATTTGGTGTAGTAGTTGTAGTAGTAGACTTGTTAGATTGATCATGATTGACTGTTCTCACTCTAGTGGACATGGTTCACAAGTAGGACTTGATCGTGTGTACAAGGAAATGTCGGGGGTTGAGTGGGTGTCGCTTACTTCATCGCCAAACAATCAGTTTAACTGAGACACCATTCACAGTCTACTCATTCACCCAATTGATTAACTGAGATCATTTGATTATTCAGTGTAAGAGAGAAAGAAAGAAAGAAAGAGAGAGAGAGAGAGAGAGTTTGTATGTGTGGGTGAAGATGGAATAAATCTCCGCTGATAAGGATGAGTATCTTGGTCTCTGAAATTGGTCATTTACTAAGATCTTTCACCGCTAGCCGATGGCTAATTATCATTAAGAGTGTTATTGAGTTTTCACTATCATTAATGAATCTCATCGGTACATTAGGTTGATATGAGCTCAGGATAATTGGTGAGCAGCTGATAGGGAATCTTGATGAAAACTTCTCAAGATTGACCAGTTACTTGAGAATCCACTGTGAGCTTGGTATCACAAGCTGAAAAATATTTTTGATTTCTTCTAAACTTGGCTCGAATATTTTCCCTTTTTATTTCATGGTTATAGGTATGATAAATAATGATCCAAAGAAATGAGAGGGAAAAAATGTTGAAGAACTTTCCATGACTTGAGCTGCGTTCAACAATCAGTGCATGGTGATAATAATGGAAGAATTTCTCTGTCTAAAAAGTCAGAGAAAGAAAATTTATTATTTTCAAGTATTCTGTGATACTCAAATCATCAATCGTCTTGATTTCTGAGACAACACACACAATTCTCGTGTCCAGAGAAGGAAGAAGGAAAGTTATAGCTTCAAAGTTCCTTAAACCAAATGATCAGCAGTCAAGACGAACTCAAAACAGAAAGTCGAACTAAATTGAATTAAAAACTCTATTATTGCCTCAAAAGTGTTGACGAATCAACTTTTTTTCCTTTTTTACTTGACAGCTTGTCGTTTTGCATTTTCTTATCACTCATTATCAATACAAAATCATCATCAATTCAACAATTTAAGAGACTTCAACAGTTAACTGAGTATTTTGATCGCTTTCGCTCTCTCCTCCTCTTAGTAAATAGTGGTATTCACTTGATTCATTTTCATCAATTTTACTGCAAAAATAGGATGGCCAAAGTCACAATAAGGCGCGGAAGAGTATGTCAACACAAATGATCGTTTGCTACCATCATCATTATCATATGATGCCTTTTTTGATAGAAAATAGCTAATATTGTCAATGGTAAGGATGCCAATTCGACAAGCGTCAAGGTAACATCAATATCATCCATCTCTTTCACTCTCTCTCTCTTTTCCTTTGATCCTCATCAATTCTATATCCTCTTGTTTTCTGTCTCTCGAAACCAGTGTTTCCATCTTTTATTCTTGATCATTAGTCAATCATACGCAATCAGTTGACAACTCATTAGTCGAACAAGCACTTTGAGGAAGCAAAAGTTGAGAGAAAATGATAAAGAAGAAGATACTCAAATTCGAGCTTTTCTCTGTCTCCCCCTGCCCACAGTATCACATCTTTTCCATCAATAAGCAAAAAATTGACTTTTGAAGACTGAAATTTTGATGAATTATTAGCTTTTTCCTCTATATCCAGATGAATATTGCAGACATGTACAAATATTGTGGCCCAAAATGGTAAATGAGCTGAATGTGGGAATGAGGAATGTTTTTAACCTGAGGATGCACATGGAAGCTGATATCTGATTGAGACAGGATGAAGCTTAACATCTCCTGATGTCATCGGCCGCTTTGAACACTGACTTGATCGAAAATAACTGAATTCTCAAATATGTCCACACTCATGCAATTGGCGAAGAAACATTTTTCAGCATAGCCTAAATCAGTATCCTGGCTATGTGAATGGCTGTATATGTGTGTATGGCAACAATCCATAGCAGCATTTAAGTCAAGCTGATCCTTCTTCTTGTGTGACCACGTTTGCTACTGCATTTTTGAAGCTTATATGTACAAGATCGATCCAAAAGGCAAGAAAAGTTACGATGTAAGCAGTTTTATATCAAGTTGCCTGTTTCTCCTCCTTTCCTGCTCATCTGTAGATAGAAAAGAGAGAGAGAGAGAGAGAGAGAGAGAGAGAGAGAGAGAGAGAGAGAGAGAAGCTTCACAAATGCAACCCTTACAAAGTCTGTGGCCACGAATTATTGGTGTTATCGGATGAGCTTTCATGATCCTCTCTCAGTCCTCCACCTTCTTTTCCTCCTCTTTTTCTTTTTCTTCTCTTCCATAAGCTTCTTGTATGTCATTTTGAACTCTCACCAATCCTCTCTCTCTCTCTCGATAGATGACATGTGGACAATGTAATGCTTTAAAATTGAAAATTTCACTTCAAAATTTTTCATAATGCTGCTTTTAGAGGGGGAGAGAGAAATTCGTCCTCGTAATTAGATTTTACGATTGATTTAAAATACAAAGATCATGTCCCATTTTCGCTCACGCCAATGTGATGATGCTTGTGAGGCAGAGGAAGGTCTCCAGCGAAGAGAGAAGAGTTGCAATGTAAGCATATGTGAGTGAAAATCTCAATCTAAAGTGTAAAATATTCTCATGTTAGGTCATCTTAGCGAAATTTGACAAAAAATTCGAAATTCGAGACACTGAGAGAAATATTTTCAAATAGCTAAATTGTAAAACTAAACTAAAATTAAAATTTTATCTGAGTGACAGGATCGATCAATTGAATTTATTGAATGATCACATCTCTCTCTCTCTCTCTCTCTCTCTCTCTCTCTCTCTCTCTNCTCTCTCTTTCTCTCTCTTCAATGTCAAGGCTAGAATAAGATAGCAACTAACACAGAATATTGAGTTGAACATAGAAGTGATAAATCCATGATTCTTGTTGATAGCAAAATGTTAGTGAGGCAATCAAAAGCGATTGACTATCATGAGGAAGATAGATACGTTGTATCAAAATCTTGAAATCAACTCAGCCTCTCTCTCTCTCTTTCTCTCTCTCCTTTCACCAGACAATCGACTCACGTAGCTGTGTTTGATCATCTCTCTCATCTTTTTTGCATCATACAGTCTTCTTCTCTTGTCTCTATGCCATAGAACCAGGAAGATCAATCACGATCGAAGGATTATTACAAGCACATTAATAATCAGCTTCCCATAAAAAGTTGGTGCACTTGAATGGCCGATGAAGAGAGACATACACACACAGAGAGAGAGAGAGAGAGAGAGAGAGAGAGAGAGAGAGAGAAAGATGATCAAGTGGCCTCTTTTGTTGCATCTATTCTTGCACACTATCTTTCCGCTATAATCTGAAGAGCACCAGAACGATATTCATTGAAGGAATTCCCACCGTTTTTTTTCAACTCAAAAAATTTCCAAACTTTTTTGGATGACAAAAAAGTTTCATATGACTGAGTTAACTCAACCTCTGGTAAGAGAGCTAGAAGAGAATTGACAAATTTTCCTCATGTTTGTGTTCACAATTCTCTGAAAATATTGAAATGGTGAATATTTATTGACATAGTATTGGTCCTCTAGTATGACCAATGTTGATATAAAATATCGTCCCCTGAAGGCACTACATGGTAGGGAATTTGGGTCCTAAGCAGTTCGACTTTATGTGTATGTCTTTTCTGAGCAAATACCGATTGGCAAATGTGAAAGGAATTTGAAGTTTATCGAAATAGATTCTTGTTCACATCTATCAAGTCAAAGCATTACAAATGGATGCTGGTACATGAATATACACATATACACATGTAAACACAAAATATGTGACCAATAAAATTTCTGAAAGAGACCTCGAAATGCTCAAAAGAGAGCAATAATAATTTTATCATCAAAGCTCCAGGAAAAAAATATTTGCCCTTTTCATTCCTACATTTAAATATTCTTATATGAAGAAAGGGACCTTGAAACACATGCATTAATACACACACATACACTCGTCTATCATCACCTGTTTTCCCAGGAACAAGAGTGCACAATCAGATTGGAAGAGTCGGATGAAAATGCCATAAATTGGATAAGAATATTAGGTAATCAGTGAAGCTTCTCAATTCTCAGTCCATGAAGATGATGACATGTATACATGAAGAGATGATGATATGAGATGAGGAAGAATGATACATCCAGACAAGAGGAGCAGAGAGAGAGAGAAAGTGAATATGCTTCTGAGATGATCATTCATGCGATTTTATTGAGTATTCACATGGTTTGCTGAACCTATTGTGAGGTACATGGCCGAGCACAATGGCTAAAAGTGGAGGCAAAAGAGGCTATGAACAGATCTTAGCACACACAGAGAGATGAGATTCTGAAAAGATGCGGATGGAGAAAGATGGAAGAGTAGGATAGTGTTCGAATAAGAACGGTAAATGAAAACGCAATTCTGATCAAGCAAATTTTGACTCATACGATTTGGACATGAATAGTGTTTAAGAAAACCAAACAGTGTGGACTTCTAGATATTTCCTGCAGATCATTGGAGAATGATCTTTTGAGTTCGGGGAAGCATAAAAAGTTATTGAAAACACAAGAGCGTGACTAGCACGCGATGGAGCAGACAAGATGAGTGAGATGAGGATGCTGTCCATCCTCGCTTTCTCAGTATCATCTATCTATATCTCATTTCTTTCCTGAAATTCTTGTAAATTTTTTCCCTCCAGATTTCTCATCTTTTTGACCCATTGATGCGAAAAATAGAAAGATGATTTCAGTATGTTTTACTTGTCAGAAATTTTCACTCAGATATCCTGGAGATTTGCTGCCACTTGAAGTTGATTCATTTTTCACTTCAACTGTCCACTATTTTATCATCATTTCTCACATTCGAACGGCAGCTAAATGCTTGTACTCTACTCCATTCGATCATCAGTAGTATTTCTCTTTCTCAAAACTTGACCCATGGAAAAATGATTATTTGGGAGTTTCAATGATCGTAATTTGTTGCTAGATACCTTAGTATGAGAAAAAGAAAGAAAGAAAGAAGAGAGAGAGAGAGAGAGAGAGAGTAGCGGTTAGACTTTCTAGGCCTTCTCCAACGAAACCCAATTTAACCTCTTCGAATACCATGTCCCGAGGCGACTATGGCTTCTCTATCAGGTATGTTCTCATTTGCAATCGGTTTTACTCTCTTTTTCTCTTTCTTTCTCTTTCTTTCTCTTTCTTTCTCTCTCTTTCTCTCTCTTTCTCTCTCTTTGGTGAAGGCGAATGAAGTCAGCAGGTTTAGTTCTTGGCCTAAATGTATCAATCTGTATATTATACGATAGAAGCACAAAGCAATACAAGAATAATTAAGCCGCTTCATGGATTTTTCATGGAGCATACTAGTTCGATTCAAATTTTTCATAATTATCTTTGGAAACAAATACCAGGAACAATCCATAGAAATCCGATTATGATCAATGAAACGGAATATGTATTCTCTTTTTTTCTCCACATGCAAAGAAAGAAAGAAAGAAAGAAAGAGAGAGGAAGAGAGAGAGATTTAAAGTTTTAATAGCACATATTTATTTCAAGCCATTGAGCCAATCGGTTTTTTTCCTCTAATCAGCTTCACCGCAACAGGAAAAAAGAAATAGATCCCAGATCAAGAACAATCATCATCATTTCCAACAGAATAGTCAAAAAAAGTACGTGCTTTCCATGTCCTGACTCATTTGTCTCTCTTTCTCTCTGTTGTATCCACTAGCGAAATGTTACAAGCTCACAATTATGTATAGCTTTTATTCTCTTTTCCTTTGGCATCGAAAAATCACATCTTCCTTCTGGCTTATCAGGCAGCAACAAGAGTCTAACTTTCAACCGCCGACTTTTCCCAACGTTACTGGCTACTAGTACGGCGCATCATGTTCTCCATTCATGTATTCCCTTGCTCACTCCACAATTAATTTTAACAACAATCTAATTTAGATCCAGATCGATGGATGATCACGCAGATTGCTAGCCTCCTTTTCCATTTCTCAACCCAACAAGCAGCCCCATATCGCTCTAACTTTCACATATATTCGTCCATCAAAATTGCTTCAAAATGCTACTCAATCCATCAATTCTTTTGCCCACTTCCATGGTTCGTTAGGAAGAGGCAATCTTATCAATTCCCTGTCTCTCTCTTTCTCTCTCTTTCTCTCTCTTTCTCTCTCTCTCCCTCTCTTGCTCTCTTGCTCTCTTTCTTCCCGATGATTCAATATTACACTATCATTTCATGATGGTGCAAGCCTGTCAAGGTGATCTTCACTGCCACCCTGCTCACCACAAAAACAATATGAACCGCTGTTTTGGAGAGTTAACTAGAACAGTTAGGAAATTCATCATCTGAGAATGTTTGAATGGCCTTTGGAACTTTTTTTGGCCAACTATATTCAATTCATCTCGAATATGTGTTTTTTCAGCAATCATAAGATGATCTTTTCTGCTCTTTTGCACTCAATTTCTCTCCTCATCGATCGAGCTAATCATCACGTAATTATGGATAACTTTAAGTCAAGAAGTTGAGGGAAAAAGTTAGTTTGTAGGCTGAAGATGATCAAAGTGTTGACAGGGTCATGAAAACATCTCATGTGATGAGGGAAGAGAGAGAAAGAGAGAGAGAGACAGAAAAAAATGGTGTTTAGATGATGTTTTTCTAGCAAACATCAGCCTTAGGATGATGAATGATCTGAATGCGAAAGATTATTGGAAAGAATTTTAAGTGTTCTCACACACTGACAGACTAATCGAACATGAACGTGTCGCTTGTATACACACACATGCATATCCAGTTATCTGGTCTCTTAAGATGAATCATGGTAGTGTTATGAACATTACAGAGAAGATCATCTCTCTTCTGTTTTTTATCTGATCTGATGGATAAAAATGAATAAGATGGAGATGCTGAAGGAGAAAAATTGTGTTAGTAAGACAATTCTTGATCAAATGTAATCAAATGATGATGGCTACATGATTGTGTGTGTTGAAAGGAAGACAAGAGGAGAAGAAATAAGTTTTTTCAAGTACACATAATAGCTGGATCATGATCGACCAGTAAGTTTGAAAAACGATGATGTTCAAGTCATCCAAGAAGCTCACTATAGAGAGAGAGAGAGAGAGAGAGAGAGAGAGAGAGAGAGAGAGAGAGAGAGAGAAGGAGGCAAAAAAATAGATGAATCTGAGGGGTGAGGTAGGAAGAGGCGGGATAATTTTCTCTCTCTTTCCTCCATTTTTCAAGTTTACACGCAAAACATAGCCTCAAAGCAGCAGTCTTTCTTTTTTCCCTGAAAACGCATATAAATTCATTAAAAGCTCTTTCCGAGTAAATCAGGCTTCATGATAGTCAAATTAAACGCTTTTTTATGAACCGATAGCTTTTTCTATGTACTACTAATACAAAGCTTGAGTAGTGTCCTGAGGCTGCTCAACAGTGGCGGGAAGCTTTTTCTGAATGAAAAGGAAATCCAGAGAGAGAGAGAGAGAGAGAGAGAGAGAGAGAGAGAGAGAGAGAGAGAGAGAG